>PVKA01023113.1:0-36118 GCA_004027165.1 Ctenomys sociabilis | reverse complement strand
TAGTAGAAAAAAGATGGACAATGAAGAGTAACATGAAAGGACACAAGTCCAGGCTATAAGAGCCCTGACAGGTGGATGACAGGATAGATCCATAGTAAGGTGCATAAGGAATCACAAATGTCCACCACTGCCTCCTCCTCCCATGTCCATATTCCAGGGAGCTTCTGAACGCCCAGTTCTTTGCCTGTATCCCTTTTTTGGACTGAATTAGAAATAGCATTATTATTAATGTAGATAATTATATTTACCATTCTGTGGATCATCCTATGGCATTAGATCTAATTTTAGACAATTTTCAGTTCAGAATCATACTTATTATTCTTGAGGCTGTGAAGTATTTTCAATTTAGAAATTTTTAGATTTTAGGAAGATTATGTAATTCACATGATTTAACCTTGAAATACCCATAAACATGTCTATGTTCTATCATTTCAATAGTTTATTAATGTGCAACTAAAATATGAAAATTCACATTAAGTGGATAAAATACCAGCTTAAAATGATGTCATGCCAATTCACTTCAAGCTTTGCCATGAATGCAACTGAGTGCCAACTTTTGAGAGGAAAACAGTGGCACCAAGTATAGTGTGTAGGCCTGTAGTCACAGACACTGGGAAGCTGAGACAAGACTATGGAAAGTTTGAGCCCTGCCTGGATAATTTAGCAACTTAGAGAGACCCTGTATGAAACATCTGGGGCTATGGCTTTATGCGGAGGACTCAGTTCAATCCCTAACTCTACAAACAGAAATTTTAAGTTTTTAGAGCTTTTTGAAATATGTAATTAATTAGTTAATTATTTCTAGACAGGATCTTATTGCAGCCCAGGCTGGCCTTGAACTTGCAGCAATCCTCCTGCCTCAGCCTCTCAAATGCAGGGGTTGCAGTCATACCCAACAATACTCAGCCCTCATTTTTACTATCTGCTAAACATTGTCTGAGGGACTAGATCTGGCTTGTCGCTTTAACTTCAGTAATAAGGATAAAATTTCAAAGTTCATGAACAATTTAACAGTAACAATGTTCATGTAAAGATGCCTATGCTATTAGGCCAGAGATAACAATGAAATTATAGCACCCTGCGATGGCTATAAATGTCTAAGACTTTTTCTCTCTGGATTTAGAATGGCTTGACGTGGAGCCTGTGTGCATGTCTTCAGGTGTGTGGATGTGAGTTGGTATGCCTGTGTGCAAACATCTTCTGTGTATATTTTCTGGTAACCCACGGGGGGCAGTGCTAGAGGAGGCAGAAAGTCCTGCACACAGGGAGCACATGACAGTTTCTCAGAAAGGTCTGACATGGTTTTTGCCTTTTGTTGGAGTACATTGATTTTCTTTCTTCAAATAAATTCAGCACATCAACCAGAGGCTTTGTTCATACCTGATTAAGAGAAAACAAACTTAGTATTGGACATGATAACAAACTCATTAGTTTTTTAGATTTGACTTGTTAAACTAGGTGTAACCTAATTTTAAAACTGACATTGCTCAATTAGCAATGTCTCCAAGTATTTCTATAATCTAACAAGTTGCATTGCTATATGGAAACTGATACTATGACATATAGTACTTGTACTCTGCCAGGCAAGCCTGAGTATGGGGATGTGGGCTGAGACTGAAGTGCCATGCTGTTGCCTGGTCATGTTAAAGCCTTCCCCGGCACACTACATGGTGGTGGTGTTTCATTTGGCATGTTTTTAACTTGTAAATCATTAAAATTTTAACATATATGGTAACAATGTTTCTCAACTGTAGAGCATTAGCCCACCATATAGAATGCCCTGTATTCTATTCTCAGCAGTACAAAAAAGAATGCATGCATGTGACCCAGTTACATGTTAAGCATAGATATGTCTGTTACCATCTTCTTAGTGAAAACTGAATGAATCTCTTATTTAAAAAATGCTTTTTGTACTTTTGTGGGCATTACCTATATTTTGAAAGGGTAATTAACACTTTGCAAAGACCAAACATTTTACATGAAAATAGTTGTTGAACAATACATATGAAATTATTTTACCTCAGATTGTTCAGTAAAACTTGTTAGAAGTTTCAGGCCCATATTTTTCAGGAGTTGACTAGCCTAGCCTATACTGGGACAAGCAGACCTTCAAGCCATTGTTGGTTATTGTACAGAAATTTGAAATTTTGTATTTGGTATTACTGATTAGCCTCAGAGGTTTTTAAAGTTTTACACAGTTGGGCTCCTAATAGTAGTCTAACTTTCAGACCTTGCTGGTTTCTGTGTTCATTTCCATTATATTCTGTACCTCCCCTTTGTAGTGGATGATACTACTTAGGTTTTATGAAGCAGGGGAAGGAGAGGAGTGACTCTCTGAGACTCTCTGAGAGAAATCCAGCTCTCTCTGCTTTGATTTGTGTGGCTATGCCTTGACCTGAGGACCAGGCCTCTGTGACTTTAAATGAAAGATCAGGCAAGTGGTAGCAAATACAAAGCTCAGGGAGAGCACATCTCACGCAAGTAAGTGGTAAATGTGTGAGAATGTAATTAATGATTAGAGGAATACAACTTTGTTGTGATAGTTTTTTTCAGGCAACTGGTGCAGCAGAGAAACAAGCAGAAGCAAAAAGGAAAAGGGGCTTTAATATTTTTGAGGATCTGGTGAGAATGTGAGGAAGATGAGGAATTCTCTCCATGGGAACAATGGGAGGCTGAGGCTTTTATGGCTTTTTGCCAGGGGTAGAGTTTGAGGAGGATGTTTAGATTTACATGAGAGAGCTGACTGGGGTCTTCCCTGAGGCAATGGGAAGGGCGAAAGGATATTGTACCCTGGACTAAGTTGGAGAAGAAGGGAGGATTTGGTTTTGCAAAGGTAGGCTTTTGTTTTAAGGGCCTCAGCCATGTTAGATGACCACCATGCTGATTCAGCAAATTATACTAGACCCAGAACCTGTCATGCTGGATTTTTTAGATGTTTTACAATTTTTTTCTAATTTAGGGAAAGGTCTACAGAGTGTTCAAGTGACTTCTAGTGATCCACCTGTTTACAGCTTCCCAAGTGCTGGGATTATAGGTGGGTGCCACCACAACCAGTCTCAATTGCCATCTCAGCACACCCAGAGAGGCGGGCAGGCGAGGAGATGGAACCCTCTGAGCCCAGCACCTGCTTCCAGGAGCTTTATTCTGCTGACCTATTTGGCCAGCCCTTTTATTTTTTATTTAATACTACCAAAGTGGAAAACACATAGCAATTATTAGTGTTACAATACAAAGCCAAATAGATTTTTAATGCCTTGTTTTTTCAGGTTTTTAACAATAATTTAGGCTATCATTTGAGAGCAAAACTAGTTACTGTCATAGATTGTTATCTCTGAGCCTAATGGAGTCTTTCCAGAAATGAGTAAATGGATGCAAATGGACTAAATCAACCAGTGGAAACTAAAGGTCCTACTTACATAGAAGAATTTATTTAAATTAACAGAATTTTTTTTCGCTTTCCTTTTTTGTACTTGATTTACTTGTGAGCTAATGTTTGTAAGAGTGGTCTGGGTACCTTTGAGACTCTTTGATTTCCCCAAACCCAGGCATTCTGTATGGGCCTTAAGAATATACTAAGAAAGTCTCCTACTGGGCTCACAGAACATTGCTTCTCTACTGAACGGTCAGTATCGTAGCTATCCAGCCCTCGACACTTGCTGGAAACAGACACCATGCCACCTTGTGCACTCAGGCCCTGAGGCCTCACAGCAGACCCTTAGCTTGGCTCAAGGCTTTCCTGGCCCAGTGTCTGCTTGCCAACCCATCTATTTAGATAGTAGGTGAAGATTTTCCTGGCTTTGGCTTTTTTGATGTTTTTAACCTGAATGATCAAGAGAAGAAAATGAAAAATTGAATTCAGATAGTCCAAAATATCCTACAACTTTCTGTGAGATGACACCCTTCTCTTAGCAAACTCTCTGAGATGCCCAAGATGGAATAAATCCTTTAAAATCTCTTCCACGGGGTGGGGGAAATGGCTCAGTGGAATAAGCACTTCCTGGCAAGTGCAAGGGCCTGAGTTCAATCCCCAGTTTCACCAAAAAAAATAAATAAATAATAATAATAATAATAATAATAATAATAATAATAATAAAATCTCTTCCAAAATCTCTTCTGTGTTTTTGGTTTTGGTCTTGGTCTTGTTTTGTTGTTTTGTGATTTTTTTTGTTTGTTTGTTTTTGGCAGGCTCTCAAACATGCTAGGCAAGTGCTCTACCACTGAACTACATTGCCAGCCTTGATTGGATTTATCTTTGAATGTAGATCAACAAAATTGGAAGAATCTTGGAAAATCTTAGACCACTGATTGTACAGGAAAAGAAATGACCACACTGCTCTAATAATTAACCCCTTATAAAAGATAATTTTACAACAGAGAAACAGTTCTCCAACAGCTTTTTGTATTTCAGCTTGTCTCATGAGACAGATACCAACTTCCTTTTGTTCTGGACCCGTCTTTTTAAGGAAAAGCTAATAACCTTTTGGGAGAAAAATAATCTTTGTCCAGAACAAAAAGCACACTTGTTTATTTTCCAGTCATCCCTCTCTCTCTGGATGTCCTAGGAAACTAGTGTGTCATGACAGTAGTGTGTCTCTTTGCCTGAGCTAAGTTATGCAGTCCTTTGTCTCCAATCTAAGTCCCTCATCCTTTGCCAGCATCCATAATACATTGAACTAACTAACAAGCTGGGCAACATGTTGGATTCTTCTTTGTTCCTGCAAGTTACTCTTGTACTGTAGAGAAATCTCCTTTCTTGACAGATAAGGTACTGAATTTTACTCATAGGGCACATGTAATTAACATGCAGAGCTAGTATTTTGTCTTTTAGTTTTATCACATCATGTAAGTTACTAGAATTTGCCAAATGTCTGTAGCTTTTCTTTTTGTTTTGAGACAGGATCTCATTATTATTATTATTATTATTATTATTATTATTATTATTATTATTTTATGTATTTAGTACAGAATCAACAGGGTCTCACTATAGATCAGACTTGTAGTGATTCTATTTTCAGCCACCTAAGCTCAGGGATTACAGGCAAACACAATCACACACAGTCTCAATCACCTCAGAGTGGCCCCACGGCCAGGCCAGAATAGCACATCAGGGCTTGAATCCTGGTCCCTGTGTCTACCTAGTCAGGTGCTTTAATCCACTGAGCTATCTGCTGGTGCTGTAGCTTCTTCCCATTAGCTATGGGCTTCTCTCTCCAATGAAAAGGATTCTGACTTTTATCTGGTTAAATTTTATCTAGAGTTAGAGCAATTTACAATCTGTTGGCTAAATTCAGTTCCTTGAATGCTAAGAAAAATATAAATACTATTTATTTACCTGTATGTTCCCAGTAGTCCAGCCAACTCAGCTCTTTTGAAGGACTTATGTTATGAATGAGTATTCTTTTTTCATGTCTGCAAAAAGCAATTTTTGGTGCTCAAATTGATGGATAGCCTATGATTTGGTCTTGTCCTCCACACTTGTTTTGATAGTCAGGAATTATATTAAATCTTTTTCTCCATGTCCTTAAATTAGCTTTTGAAAGACCTATACCATTTCAAAAGATAGACTAAAGGGATAGTTTAAAAAAAAAGAAAAGAAAGCAAAACTAGTCAGGCAGTATGATTTTCATGCTGTTTCAAAAAAGAGCCTGGGCTTGCTTATAGGCAGGAATCCATAACTGTCCCAGGCCGCAGCACATTTGTTAAACAAACACTGCTCCATTTGTTCTAGAAAGATTAGAAAATCCCTTGCGCTGAAGACTGCAAGTAAGGGGGTCATCTAGTATACTACTTCCTGGTATAGGATAGGTTCCAACGAAATAGAAGTTACATACCATGTGGGATTCATTTATAGTCAAGTAATGAAGAACAGCCTGCCCTGCAAACACCTGTCTGTAAGATGTACACTGTAAAATAGCACCCTCAAGATTTTTGAAGTACTATATATACCTGTGATGTGGCATGATTTTTAAGAGGCAGTGAGCACGTTCTGTGTAACTATAATCTTCTACAAGAGTAAGTAGTGTCTACTTTCCACCTTCATTCATATGATTGTGTGGTTCTCAGGGACATAGGGCATCACCTTGCCCTTATAGAAATGCACATCCTGTCCTTACCCAGAATTGAGAAAAACAGAAAGTGGGTCAAGCAATCTCTAGTTTTAAGAAACCCTAAACTGACCCACACTGTACTACAGTTGATTCTGATATATTCCAGAGTTAGAGATACAAAGCTGTTGTGATTAGCATACCAGAGGAGAATGGGGCTTTGGGGAAGACAACAAATTCAGTGGTATGGTCAATAATAACATTTATTAAACAAGTATAAATTTTCATTTCAGAAAAAATAGCTAATGTTTATCTTATCCCAGGGACTGTTAGAATATGAATATAAAATAAAGAATTCTACCATTTTTTTTTAAGGATAACTTAGCCTATCTTTGACAGCCAAAATTCAACTTGCTACACACTTTAAAAATAAAATTTTGTTAGAAGGCAGCCACACTTGCTAATTTGCATGTCCTTTAAGACTGTTTTTAGGCTCTACTGTCCAATTGATAAGAGCAACAAAGACCATTTAGTGCAAGAAACCAAGAGTGTTTAATATTCACATCTAGAGCTTTCTACAAAAATTTGCCATCACCACATCTACAGATTAAAGGGAAAATATTCTGCAGGTTCCAGCTAGTTATATTCAAACCAAGTTAAAAGATAATGTAGTATGCAGGGTGCTTCTGTTGCTCAGTAACATAGTTGCATAGATGTTTGGCAGTACCAGGAAATTTGGCTTCCTGAATGTTAGTGTTGTGGAAAACATAGATTACTTCAGAAATCCAGCAATGATAGGACAAACACCATGATGTGTAAATGAAAAGAAGCATTCCAAGAAAAGACATAGAAATTAGAATGAAAACAAATGAGAAAAACTAAAAACAGACTTCTTTTGGTAGGCCAGACAAAAATGATCATTAAAAAAAATGTGAGCTATGTGAAAAATTAAAGATAAATGTTATAGGATGTGGTTGGGAAATTAACTAAAAAGTGAAGAGGTGATTATTGGAGTATTTCCATTTTTTTCTGCCATAGAGGCTGGGTGCACAGGCCAGGGAATCCTGGGATGCCAAATAAGACAGAAAAGAGTGGGTCTAAATTAGACAGGAGGAGGCCAAGTGTTGTATGAAGGTATCCCTGCCCAAAGTCAATACATTCTTCTGTTTATGCTGAGAGAGCTCTTGGAATCCTGTGTACTACGGAGTTGCTGCTAAAGGACCAACTTTACAGAAATCCTTGGATTCCCCTTAGAACTCATGGGAGTACTTTTTGGCTTCACTTATTGTATGACTGTGGACAAATCATTTAAGGCTCCACTGTCACCTTTTCCTCATGTTTGAGATGTTGCTTTAGGCTTCTCCTGTTTCTACCTCCTTTTTTTCTTCCAGACTCACTTATTCTCAAGGGGCGTGGCTGAAGTGTTTTCCCATGCTCCCAGCTCAATGAAGTGAAAACAGATCCCGTAGCACTTTCTTTATAAGACAGCGTTGTTGACTACTTTGGCACCAGACAAGTGTTTTCTTTCCCTGTAAAGATATGAGGCTGATTTATTTGTAGCTCACAACTAATGATACATGTCTTCTCTTGTACAGAATTCACTTACTGTCAATATAGCTAGATAAGGAAAAATAGTCCTCTACAATCCATGTTTCTGATTATGTTTCTCATTCTTGCAGGAATTTTTCTTTAAGTGTGGAGCACACCCAACCTCAGACCAGGACACGTCAGTAGCTTTGAACCTAATAACAACCAACAGCCGGAACATCACTTGCATAACATGCACAGACATCCGGTAGGTTTCCCAGACAGTCTCCCCCTCATAATCCCGCCTTCCACGCAGCCTCCTCTTTGTGAGCCTTTCCTAAGACTACTTCCTGACCTATTTCAGTGCTTTTCACCCATTCTGGGTATGATTTTAGGGAGATGAAATTATTGGAAAAACACAGTCACTTAGTTCATTTTTTAAATATGTTTTTTATACAATTGATTTCTTTTATGTATTTTTCTCCTTTAATATTGAGGCACTATATACCTTCATACAACCAAAGTGAATCAGAAGTGATTTTGGATTTGATTATTTTGGATTTCCATGAATATATGTAAAAAAGAAAAACGTGGAAATGGTGCATTACAAAAAAGGAAAAACAAATAACTAGAATGGAATTATAGCTTAAGGACCAAGGTCAAAGTTTAACTCTCTTCAATTGCCACAGTAAATAGCAGATAGTAGAATCTCCTTTTCTACACCACTGAAAAGGAGCATAAAAGTATTTAATTTGATACATATTTTCTGAGGTTGGCCAATTTCCATATTGCAGTAGTGAGGTATTAGCTGTAATAACAGGAAGAATTTTTAATAGAAAGCCAAAATGTATTACTGAATAAAGTCAAACAAATTTATTCATATTTTTAAGCAGAAACAGGTACATATCCTCATTGGCTTCTGGGTCTGGACTAGTTGGTATTTCAAAGTTACTTTATAGTCGGTGATTTCATGATTAATGGATATCAATACTCCTAACATGATATATTCTTTGCTAACCTTAGATTAAAATGTTAAATAAAAGAAGCCTATGAACCTTAATAACAACTATTAAACAAATCTGTTCTTAAGAAGGAACAAAATAAAATATATTTTTCTCTTTATTGTATATTTTGTCTCATCTATGCCAAGAAGTAGCATACTATTGCCTAAAAATACAGCATTTCAACTTTCTTGGCAAGGTAAATGGATACGCATGGTTAATGCTTCCAAAACGTAAGAACAACAGCAAGAATGATGTTTCTGGTATTTCAGGAAAGGAACTGAAAAGTGCTAAAAATGAGAGATCATGTGCTCTCATAGCAATAGGTAATTAAAACCACTTTCCAGTTTTTCAAGAGAAGAATTAACAACATTTTGCTATAAGTCAGAGCACAGCCTGCCAACCTCTGTTTTAAAAGCTTCCATTAACATGATAAATGTGACATCAAAAAATGTACGGATGATCATATTATCTGACTGTGAGTATTGCCCTTCCTGTTTACTGCTGGTAAATAGCTACTTTTATATTAATAACTGGCAACATCTTTTGAAGAAAATGGGCCACCTCTCAAATACATAGAGATATAATTGGTGTAAAAATAATATTGTTGTAACAAGATTTTTTATTTATTTTGGGTGATTTTTGAACATAGAAACCACACTATATTTACTGAAAGTTTGTGTGTTCATAGCCATTCATTAGAATGAATAAAGCTCCTTCTCATATAAGGAAGCAGAGGAATGCCTCATACATAGGAACCAGAAAGAGACTCAGTTCTTTCTTTGACACATCTGTGGATAAGGGTCTCATGAAAGCTTGCAAGGGTACATTCCAATACTATATGTACTACTTTGATGATCATTGTGTAGTTCATCCTTACCAATAATGCTTTGTTCTTAGTTTAAAAGTCACTCACAATCAACCATAAAGACATGTTAAAAGTATTTTAATCCTAATGCTATGATGATTTTTGTTTAATATTTTTCCAGTTTTTAAACTAGAAATATTTACCTAAATATTAGTATGTGTTTATGGGTATACAGTTTGCAATTATGGCATGCATATGGTTTGTGTGTGGTCCTTAACATTGAACATGATACCATGGTAACTTTTATCTGCTGTGAATTATTCCATGAAGGGAATTTTACAACTAGGTATTTAAGTTTTATCATATGAGAGAACTCTACTTCCCTATGGTTGATAATTTAGATTACCTCTTGTTTGTTGCTGTTGGTGGTGGTATTAAAAAGAAAAAAAAAAAAGGAAACTCATACAGTTTTAGAATAATCATTGACTCCATGCACATACTTGTAGGAAGAGAGATAGGTCTGTAGTAACTGACTTTTTAAAAGATTCTTAATGCATAATGCCAAATCTTTCTCTCTTTTTCTCTTTCTCTCTCCTTTCTCTTCTTTTTAGATTATGAGTACTCAAGTTTGATCGGACTTCTTTCTGTTTCTTTCCTATACTGTGTTTATAGTTCTATTTTTGCCCATTTGATACATGAAATAATTTTATAGCAATACTTATTTTCTGAATTGCTAATAGTATTATAGGCAGCTACATTGGATACAAGTTAATCTACAGTCAGAGAGGACCTGTGCTTGCAAGGAAGTCAGCACAAAAATAAATACAGGACCCACTGTCTCATTGCGGGGACAGTTGCCCAACACTCTAAAACAGGAGTGTACCCTCATTGGCTTCTGGGTCTGGACTAGATGGCATTTTAAAGTTATTTTATAATCTGTGATATCATGATTAATGAGTATCAATACTCCTAACTGATACATTCTTTGCTAATCTTAAATTAAAATGTTGAATGGCAGAAGCCTGTAAACCTTAATGACAACTATTAAACAAATCTGTTCTTAAGAAGGAACAAAATAAGACATATTTTTCTCTTTACTGCATATTTTGTCACTACTATGCCAGGAAGTAGCATTCTCAAAATTGGGGCAGGAAAATTAGGAAAGGAAAGGTTTATTCAGCTCATTGTTAATGGAGGTTTCAGTCCATACTCAGCTGGCTCCAATGCAGAGCAGCACATGGCAGAGAGCACCCATTGATGGTGGGGGCAAAGACAAAGAGAGCAAAAGTGGTGGCAGCGGCTCAGGCAGCTAGCTGGCCTCTCTCCCCTTTTTACATTGCAATGCAGAGTATCTTCCCCGGGGCACTTGTACCCATAACCCTAGCATTGGATCATGAATCAAGCACACACTCCAGATGCTGCCCATGACTGCATGAGGCCTTGGGGGACAACTAGACACACACCGCAGCACCTACCTTGTACCTGTATTGGGACTGGTATATAAATTACACCCAAGGAAGGATCTTGATAACAACCCAGTTTGGAGACACCTTCCTATCTCTCAGGTAGTATCTCTCACTAAACCTTTCTTGCTCTCTGTTGTACCTTGAAATTCATTGTTTGGTGTTTGGAGGACAAGAATTTAGACGTTCTGACATCTTGCAGGTTGAGAGTTATATTTCTTCTATATCAGTAGGCTCAAGCACTTCTCATTTGCTTATTTGCATTTTGAGTTGTGAGAATATGGTGTGAAAGTTCCTTCATCTAAAAACTTTAGTAATGGTGCACAAAACAGATCTTATCTTGGCAAGTCACTCAAAAATTATAGCATCACTATATCCTTTTTTATGTAGATTTGTAGGTGTTTGAATTTATATGGTCATAAAATTTTACATCTTGTTGGAGGTAAAGTTATGATTTTCAAATGTCTCAATGACAGATTTGAAAATAAAACTTTCTGTTATCTACTTATTATATATATATATATATATATATATATATATATATATATATGTCACATAGCATTCATCAAGTTAAATATATTAGGTAAAATCCAAGGATACTGTTGATTTATGATTTTTTTTGTAGTATGTCACTTATAATACTAATACAAAATAAGAATTTTATGTTTGTGCCTTATAGACATATAGTTTAGTGTGTGTGTTCTATTCATCTACCTACCTCTTCAGTAATAATGTAGTGAGAACTGAGGGTATAGTTCAGCAGCATGGAAACTGGCAAGCACCGGGTCCTGAATTCAATTCCCAGAATAAGAGCAACATACCAGCAACAATTCAATGAGCCTCTATGACACTTCAGCTGACTTTTTAACCTTAAGAGAACAACATAATCTCTGGCATTTAGTTTAGGCATAAAATACAAGAATTTAAGTGGTTAATCTGATTCTAACAAGCTGCGGAAGAGAGGGATCTTACTTATTTATACTTTATAAATTGATCATTCCTGTTAAATAAAAAATTTGTTTGCTATGTATATATTGACAGCTGCAAAAATAAAAGACAAGGTTTTCAATGATACTAACTACAAACTCTCCTATTATATATAGGAAGATAAATAAGAAAAATTGTTATTCCTTAATAGTATTTAGGCTTAAAATTTTATTCCAGTCTATAATTTGTGCTCTTTGCGTTTACATTTCAGATAATATACTGTCTTCTCTTTTAAAGAATATAGTGAGCCACTAAAGAACCAAAATCTCCTACTGTTTAATCTCCTACTGCTCATCTGCATGGTTGATCTGGTCAACACCTATTCAAATCTTATCAGTTGGTAATGTGAGGGTTAGGAATAAAAAGGCAGTGAGGTGAACAGAAAGCAAGGACTTGTGCTGGAGGCAGAGGCAGAATGTTTTGGTATTCTCCATGAAATGATGTCAAAAGGTTCAGAACGTTTTGAGGTGCCGTAGTGTGTGTGGCTAAGGAGTAGCACTGTTAAGTCACACAAACTAAACAAGGGCAAAGAGAAGAGAATACAGGTATTCTTCTCCACCTGATGCCTGTATCTTGGGACTTTTCAGTGTTTGCTAAGAGAAAACAGTTATTTCTGTTTCTTGATTCTCATTGTACAATTTTGCTCTTTAAAAAAATTTAAATGGAATATTAGTAAATGGGTATAATAGAAAAATCACTACCATGTTAAATTTAGTGAAAAAGAAAAACAACTCATCCTTGCTTCTTCCCTGTGTCTCTCCTTAAACAGGCCAGCTAGTCTGTACTTTTTCTTTCTTTATTCATCCTTGGTCCATTTTCAAAATTGAGAGCAAACTAAAAAAAAGGAAAAAAAAAAAGCCATGTTTACACAGTTAAAATTTAACCTTCCAGAAACACATTTCAAAATCCAGTTCCCAACAGAGCATTAAACCTAAAAAATGATACCACCTTGTAACTTCCTTCAGTTCATCCTATAAAGACTTATGTTTTTGATGTCATTGTTGTTTGATATAAATGGTTTTTATAATTTTTTTGCTTTCAAGTTTTTCTTAAAATAAAATTTATTCAGCTTATTGAAGCAATGCCGTCATGGATTGCAGACTTAAAAGATTTACTTGGGTTTAGAGATTAGCAAAGATTTATCTCGAAGTCCATTTGTAATTGTTCCTGATGTCCCTGGGTGAGAGTGATTTAACCATCATTTGACAGATATTCTGGTATGCATTCATTCATTCATTCATTTAACACAGAGAGATAAGACTTGGGATTCTTATTTTCCCTTCAGAGGCATTTGTTGTATCCTTAAGCTTCTTTTTGTCAATTCACATTTTAATTTTGGTTATATGTAGTTGCAATTTTTTGTAATTCAAGATTAAGTTATTTATTTATTTAATTTTTAGAGGATGATGAGAAATCTTAACTTTCTCTTCCATCAACTTAACCCTTTCTTCACATTTTGAAGTCCCATCAGACCTGACCAGGTTTATCTAGTCAGGAGATACTCAGAAGCCTCAACATGCTAGGTCTGTATAAGTAAACAGGAGCCTCAGCATGCTAGGTCTATATATGTAAACAAGCTGCAATATGCACCATGCTCTTTTTCAGTAAGTGGCTTGTTTCTTTAGTGAAAAATTGTTGAAAGATTTTTATGTGTGTTCTATCACTAGAGTCATATGCCTAGTTATGTAGTATGCAATTTACCATGTACCACTTCCATGGGTAATAAGTACTTTATTTAAGTGTAGAGAGTGTCCTGGCATATCAAACTTTGCATATCATTAAGGACAAAACCAAATAAAAACTATCAAACTGGTGAAGAATACAATATTTGTATCACAATAAACAGGAGCATATTATAGAATAGAATGGAAAATCTTATAAATCTTTAAAAATAAAACTTCAAAGATGCGTCTTCTATCTTGAAGCAGGCTACTTCACACTGTGCCCTACATGCCATAGAGTAAATTCTGTCTACTTCTGCAATGAATGATTCTTTCTTGAAAAAGTATAGCATACTCCAGTCTAATCCAGTCTTGATGGAGAAGTGCTATAAAGCTTTCCACAGCTCACCTTTTGCATAAAGCCTTCCTTAATAAGAGGAGATTTGAATATAGTGCTCCAAGATTCAAACCTATTGCCTGATGACCCAGAATATTTTAGTTCCTCTTATTTTAAATGATTTGGACTATCATCTTACAGGTGAAGAAACTGAGGCTAAGATATTTTTTAAAAATTATATCTGGTCATATCACAAAGGTTATCAACTGTCTCAGTTACTTTTCTCTTGTTTCTTGGACAAATACCCAACAAAATGAAAGAAGAAAAAGTTTATTTAGTTCACAGTTAATGGAGATTTCATTCCATACTCAGCTGTCTCCAAGGCAGACTGGCACACAGCAGAGGGCAATAGTTTATGGCGCTGGCAAACAGCAAGAATAAATGGGAGTAGTGGTAACAATGGCAACAGAGAGCAAGTCTATCTCCCTTATATTGCCTTCAGGCTACCTGCCCAAGCTAAGTGTAGCTCTCACACCCATAATCCCAGCAGTATTTAGACCCATAATCCCAGAAGTACTCAGACCCAAATCCCAGTCTTGTATCATGAGTTAATCACAAACTATAAAATTGCACCTCAGTGACTACATGAGGCTTTCGGGGGCACAAATACACACAAACCATAGCATCAACCATCCAGTAAACCAAAATGTACATGATTTAGAAATGTTTCATGAAACTTTATTTCCCTTTCTTTCTACTGTTTTCTCTAACTGTTAGGCTACGTGGTGGATTTCCATGTAGAAGGGAAAATGTAGTAATAAAATGAGGTATGGAGACAGGAATGAATCACTTTCCTCTACATGCCCCTTGACTTTAAAAACCTACAATACTTGAACAACCAAGTCTGCATACTCTGCAAAATTTGTAAAATGCTTGAAGGGCAAATGCCTCTTCCTCATAGGAAAGATCTGCCCAATAATGTGCAACACCAATCTTTGCATTATGAATATTTGTTGAGTTCATTTGAAGTAAATCCATTTCTTGAGGTGTAATAAACAGAAAGCTAGTAGAGTGTTCTGCTTTTAAAGTATCCTTTTTTGGCAGGAGAGATGGTTCAATGGAATAAGCGCTTCCCTGGCAAGTGCAAGTATTCAAGTTCAATCCCTGGTTCTGGCAAACAATAAAAAAACAAAATAAAGTATCCCTTCTGAGTGGAATTTTCTGAAAGCTAATTAAATAATATGGCAAAATGAAAAGCAATGTAGGGTTTTTAGAAACTGTGAAGAAGGAATATCCAGTTTTGAAGTTTAAGTCATATGATATACATTACTAAGCCATATTGTTTTGGCTCAGTTAATTATGAAAACATAGGAGAAATATTCTTTCTACATTGATACTTTGCAATGTGAACAATCTCACTTTTAGTGCTAGTCAGCAACCTTCATTCTCTTGTGGTGAACACTATAGATTGCAGAGCAGAGCAGCTGCATCTGCAGGATTTCCTGGATGTGTTACAGGTGCTTGTGCATGAAATTCATATGCCTTACCTTTTCATTTAACTGTCACCACAGGTGCACAGCAGCCCCCACTGGCAAGAGGAGGGCAATATTGCAAATCCACCTGGACCACTTATGAACCTGTTAAGGTCAACTTTGCATGTTGTAACCATCTGGATTTTAAGCAGTTCATTTTCTGTTGATAGATGTTAAGAAAGAGGCAGCAACATTACTGAAGCATCAATGGAAGTCTTGCTAATAGCCTTTATTTTTAAAATTTATTTTTATTGAAAGAAATTCCCACATAATCTTTAAATAACCTTTTTCAACATAGAAAACTATTGCATGGTATATGTATTGTTAATTGCAATTTTACCCTTATAATTAGCAATTGATTATGAATTAGGTGAAGACACTTTCCAATGCAAATAAGGTTTGCTTCTATTCATAACTTAACATAGAAAATGTAAATTGCTGGGACTTTTTTTGTGATTAGCGCTGATATGATCTACTTTTCTATGTAGAAATATCCTATTCATAGATATTATTCTCATAATATTTAAAATTAATTATTCACAGACTTGTTCTTTGTGGTTTGCACAGCTTGCAGAACTATTTGGAACAAAATAAGCAAGCATCTCAAGAACCGGGTGTATGATGTTATTTATTGAAGTGCAAGTGTCGTGGTGTGTCACTTTCATTCCTTGCTAATTTGACAGATTTTAAATGGCAAGAAACACGGCTCCTCATCCTATGTCGTACATGCAGTAGCAGTGGAATTTCAAGTATTTCTAGTTCCCGATATAGATTTTTACAACACTAAGGGCTACTGCAGTATCATGAAACTCCTGACACCATCACCCCACACATTTTCACACAAAATTATGCATGCAAATAGCCTAACATCTTGTAAGATCAACATGATAGGCAAAGTAGTCACATGTACACAGATCTGATCTTTTACACACCCTTTAATTTTACAGGTATCATAAAAGCCAATCAGGGCTGAGGAGATGGCTCAGTGGAATAAGTGTTTCTCTGGCAAGCACAGGTACCTGAGTTCAATCCCTAGTTCCACCAAAGGAAAAAAAAAATCAGTCTCCTCATTCAGAAAATGCTTCTTAAGTTTGTGGTTGAAGAAGCTATTCCAGATACCTCAAGCTTCAAAAACCATTGTATTTCTGATAGCAGATGAGGCAACATGCTCTACCAGAGTATCTGTGATGAAATTTAGCAAGCTCAGGCAAGGCAGACAGTGGCAATACTCAGCAGTACTTCCTTGGGGATCTAAATTCATTTCTTTAGGCCATCTTCTCCATGATTCTTTTAGTTGGCTAAGACAGAACGTTGAAAAATACATAAAGACAGGCATGATGCCACTTACCTGTAATCCCATACCTGGGGAAACTGAGGCAATAAGATTGCTTCAAGTTCAAAGTCAGCCTGAGCTATATAGTGAGATTCTATCCAAAATAAATAAATACATAAATAAAACAACATGCACTTGTGCATATGTGCTCCAGTTTGCACATTCACTCTCTTTTACACTGACCCAGCTAGCTTGTGATGTTACCTATGTAACCCAAAATATGAAAAGTGGTCTCTGCCTCTGTGATATGCTTCCTCCTTGCATATTATTGGAGGGGGCCTTCCCTGGACCCCATGTCAAATTCTGATACATGTTAGTATAATTGCAGGGTTCCATGTCAGGTTGATTTTCTTGGGCTTCAACAAATACATATTTGGGCCAAGGAGATGGCTACGTGGAATAAGCACTTTCCTGGCAAATGCTAGGGTCTGAGTTCAATCCCTAATTCTGCAAAAAAAAAAAAAAAAGAAAGAAAGAAAGAAAAAAGAAAAAGAAAAAGTACCTTATAGTATTTTCAGACTAGTTTATATAGAACTATTTTCAATCAGTCATTCCAGACTTATTTGTGTGGTAGGATAATGTGACATGAATATATCTCACAAGGCTAGAATAAGTTTAGCAATAGTAATCTCTATTATTCTTAATATTTGTTAGATATTTTACATGCATATTGATCTTCATTCTACCTACCAGAGGAAAATATTATACTGATTTTATAGAGTAGGAAAAATAAGATACAAAGAGATCATGTTACTTAGCTTGCTGAAAATCACATTGCTCTTAAATAAGGAACTAGCATACGTTGATTTTAGACTCAACAGTTCTGACCCACAACCTTATGCCTTTAACTATCATGCTACTTTGTTTCTTAAGTACATTAATTGCTTGAGAAAATTATATATCATTAGTTGTGGAGGGAAAAAAAGGAATTGTAGCTGGCACAAAAGAATGGTTTGAAGAAGTATGGCTCTACATGTAAACTTAAGTGTGAAAGAGTAGGTATGTGATTACTGTCTTGGTTTTTTTAAGATTGATAGCACTTCCTTAGCTGGCTGTTAATCTAGGGCACAAAAGATCATGTCAGCCAGGGCTTCTGTAAAGACAGTCTCCCTCCTCCAGGGCAAGCCTCCTGCAAGGCTGGTGTTAACATCAGGCTGTGACTCACACACTCTCCAGATGAGGGCAAGGGAGAGAAGCAGACATCTTTGGAAAGAAATGTTAAGAGGCTTCAGGTATCTTGTGCAGCAGCAAGAGATGGAAGAATCAGAGATGCTACCCAGCAGAAGGTTGTCATGAGGTTGCCTGAGGTCCCCGGATGCAGGTTACCATCAGTAGCACCAAGATGACCTTATTTATCAGAGACTTTAGAGAGGGTCCCCAGACAACAACGGTAAGTGCTGCCTAAGTACTGCCTCTGGGCTAAGCCCTGCTTAGCCATGTCATCTAGATATCAGATGATGCCTGAATATCCTCAAGAGAAGCTAGCCAAGATACAGGGCGTGCCGAAAAGGAAGCCTGGAGAGTAAGTTAGCAGTCACTTTAACCACTTTCAATCCTTGTTCACCTTTCATACAGGTACACTGTGTAATAGTCTTTTTTTGTATCTTATGTGCATTACTACCATAGTAATTTTTTGTAGTTCTCTGATCTTTAGCTTATATTGAGAACACTATAAATATTTTCTCATATGTAAAATTGTATCATTAGGCTACATAAACATAGTCAGATCCACATATACTTGGAAACTTGATATGTAATGAAGTGGCACCATAATTAAGAAAGGTGTATCTGGGTAAGTTGAATAACTTTGTGTTTAAAAATAAAGAAACTTGAGCCAGGCGTGGTGGCGCATGCCTGTAATCCCAGCACTAGGGAGGCTGAGGCAGGAGGATTGTTGTGAGTTCGAGACCAGCCTGAGCGACAAAGTGAGCTTAAGGCCAGCGTGAACTGCACAGTAAGACCCTGTCTCAAAAAAAAAAAAAGACAAAAAGAAAAAATAAATAAATAAAGAAACTTGATTTCTGTCTCATACAATGTATAAATATCCAGTGGGTTATAGATTTCAATATAAAAGTTGAAATAATAAAGCCTCTAAATATGAAATAGTGCAACATCTTTATGTAGCATATTTCTTATGCAGAACAAGATGAATACTTAATTAAAAAAAAAAAGATAAGTGCAGCCAAATAGTTTAGCAGACTAAAATACAGGATTAGACAGCTACAGGGACCAGGATTCGTTCAATCCCTGACGTGCAGTGCTGACCTACCCCTGCAGGGTGCTCTGAGATTGCAACTGAGACTGGGCATGGTGGTGCACACTTGTGATTCCAGAGTTTGGAGGGCTAAAAATAGGAGGATCAGTATAAGTCTGATCTGTGTAGTGAGACCCTACACAACCTGTACTAAATACATTGAAAGAAAGAAAGAAAGAAAGAAAGAAAGAAAGAAAGAAAGAAAGAAAGAAAGAAAGAAAGAAAGAAAGAAAATGACAATGTAAGAGAAAACCGGGCAAAACACTTGAAGAGACACTCATGATAAGAGATTATGCAAATAACTAACAAACATATAATATGATATGCAAATTAAAACCAATAAATGCCAGTGAAATTTGCCTATGAAAGTTAACCATTCACTTTTTTTTTTTTTTTGTCTTTCTGAGACAGGGTCTCACTATGCAGTTCAGGGTGGCCTTAAGCTCACTTTGTAGCTCAGGCTGGTCTTCAACTCACAACAATCCTCCTGCCTCAGCCTCCCGAGTGCTGGGATTATAGGCATGTGCCACCACACCCGGCTATTCACTTTTTTTGAGAAATATAAATTTTGTACATCATATAAACTTCATTTTTAGCATCCTCCCGTTGAACGAATAATAACTATTATGAACAAGCACACTGATAATAGTTCCAGAATAATGACCAAAAAAGCAGCTTCATAGAAAAAGAGGTTCAATGAAATTTTTCTATCCTGCTGACTCCATTTCTCCTATTTCTCAGGTCACATATTGTATTCATTGGGTTATGTTGGCTCTTCTGCTCTTACGAAGAACCAGAAATGGGAGAAGGTGGTGAGGATAATGACCGATTAGCTAGCGAAAGTTTCCCGTTCATCTATATTTTTGGCCTTAGTTCTGCAATGCTGGAATGCAAGATTAAATCTCTAATTTCCCCTAAATTTTTAAAGTTAAATATCTTCCTTTATCCTTTAATCTCAAGTGGTCCTTAATCTCCAGGCATAGGAGATGCTATGGTTAGTGTCTAGATGTCCCCTAGCAGCCTCATGTGCACATGGACAGGACTTTTAGGAGACAGGATCTAGTTGGGAGAGGTCACTTGGTGATTGAAGTAGAAGGGTGTATCTCCCTCTCCAGCTGCTCCTGTGCCATTTCTACCCTGTAGCCAGCAGACAGTGAACTAAAACTTCTAAAATATATGAGTCTGGCCTTAGTTTTGCAATGCTGGAATGCATCTGAATCACATTTCTCCTATACAGTGTTGTTCACAGCCAGGTATTACATCCCAATTATAAGGAAAGTGACTAAGACAGGGGAGGTTCCCATACCCACATAGTAGTGTTCCATACCACTAAGAATATAGGACAACACATTTCTGCCTTGTACTCTGTACTCATTGGTGAGAAACCCAAAGGACACAGCAAATTATGCGCCTTTGATCTTAAGCTACAGTTGGAAAAACGGTCTGCCTACAAAACAGCTAAAAGATTGATATTTTCCATTCTCATGTTCAAGAACCAATTTTGATCTCCTTTCTTGACAAAAATACTTCATTTCCATCAAGACAAACTGACTTCCTGTCCCCAGAAAGCTGTAATCCTCCACTGTTCAAGAACTGATCTTTTTGATAATAGTAATCAATCTTTATTTTGTAAGATTTTTCACATTTTATTTAAAGCATGTCTCTTTCAAAATGCTTCTTCTGGGCTGGGGATATAGCTAAGCAGCTTAAATGTCTGTCTGACAAGCATAAGGTCCTGAGTTCTATCCCCTGTACTGCAAAAAAATATAAAAATTCACATTGCTTCTCCTGGTGAAAGCTTTACCTGTTTAAATCATTCTGATGAATACAGACGTATCTATTAATCATTAATCCAGCACTTATATATATTATTGTGTAAATGATCTGAATCATTTCAGATCCTAAACTCTTAAATCTTTACAGATGCATCCCAACAGCTAAAGAAGACTCAAGTATCCATTTCATCCTTTTTCCCTTTTCATTTGCTTTATTTGTTCACAAATCAGGCTTGCATATCTTTTTAGTTTGCTTCCAGTGGGCTTTCCAACTCTCAAGATGTATAAAGTAGCATAACGGTTAACAGCTCTTGCCCTGAAGATAGACTGTGTGGGGCAGATCTGTAGTTTGCCATTTGTACCTTCATCTTTCCAGATAATAAGAGGCCTTCTTCTCAGCTACACAGCATTGCTGTGAGGATTGAGTCCACACATAGAATGCAACTAAGCAAAATGTTGGGACTGGAGTACATGCTCTAAGATAGTAAGCAGACCAAGCAATGGCTTGTCTGTTCTGATTCAGATGGTAATGGCAAGCACTGCAAATTTGGAAGCCCTACATTTTAAGACCACATGTCCCCAAAAAAGAATGATTTCTTCTTGATGAAGCTCTATAGCACATTAGTAGGAGCACAGAGATGAGGAATCCCCAGGATTTGTGTTGGGGATATCACATTGCCACCATGTGATTTTTCTGACTTGGGATAAGTCAGTCACTCTGACCTGAATTTCCTAAAATTGTTTTGTTTTTTTCTAAGGTGGTATCAGGAGGAAATATGTTAATTTATGTGAATATACTTTAAAAATTTTAGATCTCTACAGCAATTGTAATTATTATTATTAATTCTTTTGCTCTTGAGAAACATGTCATAAATTTTTTTTTATTGAAATAAGACATTTATCCAAATGGGAAATATCTAGCTGTAAGTATCAAACAGAGGAAATAGTTGAGTGAGGATGATCTAGGTTCCTGTGGGAAAATACATTTTAATATTAATGGGACAATAATGTGGTATATAATTATGTAAAACATGATCGTGAAAGAAATTGAACCTAGGCGATCCAAAGTATTTGGGAAAGATAAGACTTCTTTAATAGGATTGCTTCAGAAATTTAGTGTAGTTATATTTCTTAAATTTCGCAGAAGCTGTGCAAGGGAAATGTTATGGGCTATGTTCCTTGGAAGCAGGAATTGAGCCAGAAGTTGATGTACAAAATTTTTAAATCACTCACAGGAAAACAAGGCCTGAAAAAGAAAAGGGAGACAAAAGGACCGATGTAGAAAGCAGCCTAACGGGGCATAATCTAGCTTTCTGAGGAGCCCTGGGCTAAACCTGGACTGCAGAACATCCTGGGTCTGGCCTGGAGACACTGCCTTGCTCAGGTCTAGTGCAATACCCGGGGAAGGTGCTGACATCATCCCAAAGTAGCCCACAGCTGTAGACTGCCCACTGACCACACTCCTACAGCTGTACAACATGTCCTTTTTGAAATAAGATTTGAGTGACATCTCTGCATCTACCATAAGCTGTAGGTTAGAGACAAGGAAAGAATCAGTGAACTGAGTGTTGGAGTGCATACTTGTAATCCAAAGATGCCAGGGGGAAGCTAAAAGAAAAGGACTGCAAGCTTGAAACCAGGTTGGGCAATTTAGTAATAAAAAATATTCTGAAAATATAGCTCAGCGTAGAGACCGTGGGTTCACTTCCTGGTATAGTCAGCCAACCAACCAAAGGAACAACCAATCAACCAACCAAGACCTCCTAAGAAGAGGTTTTCAGGACAGTGTTAGAAAACAGAGTGGGCAGTAAGTTTTTCTGGACAAGAATTGACAGAAATAATCATGTCTGTCTTTATCAGGTAATTGCTAAAATTCAAATGAAACTTATTCTATGCAATAAAATAATACATGTTTTGAAAGGAAACTTCAACTTTTTTATTAACTACCTTGACATTCTTACATAAAACTCAAATGTTATATAACAACATAAAAAAGAAGAAAAGATTTTATTCATTTTTATAAATACTGTGATA
Organism: Ctenomys sociabilis; assembly: GCA_004027165.1. NCBI lineage: Eukaryota > Metazoa > Chordata > Mammalia > Rodentia > Ctenomyidae > Ctenomys > Ctenomys sociabilis. Next base: position 13,362 of record PVKA01023113.1, on the reverse strand, counting down.
TCAATTTGCTCTAGAAACTATTTCCTATTATAGCTGACTGATATAAATTATCATTTTAAAAACAGAAACAATATAAGCATGCTCAAATAGTCAAAATGTATTTTAAAGAAAAATAAGGGAATAGATTGTAAAATTTAGTTTAATGTGGAAATTTCATAAGGTTTCACAGGTATAAAAAGAATGAATAATTTATCATGTATTGTAAGAAATATAATAGTTGCTATGAAAATTTACCAACAGAAACAATGAGCAGTGTCACAGATAAATTACTGTAGTATACTAATATTAGATTTTAAAAACTAAATGCAAACATCTTACCTGTTTAATTATGCATTTTAAATGTCTAACAACTTGACAGTATGAGCATGCCAAGTTTTATAAAATTGAATAAGCTTCTGGCATATGAAATTTTATTCTGCTATCAACTAGAGTTTCCTCACTTGAATTCTGTTTTCTTGACTATTGTTAAAGGGTATTTCATTTGCTCAGTGACTATATCAATGATTAGTCTGAAATGATCTCTGTGATAAACTTACATAGGCTGTGTTAAGGAAATTGTCTACCAAAGAGGACCAGGCAGATTAAATTGATCCAAGTGATTTACTTATAGACTAGTCTAAAGTAGGGAGATTAAGAAGACTCTCATGATATTTCCTGCTTGCTTCTTTTGCTTATTGTCTACTGTAGTGTTAGTGACACTGTCAGAAAAAGCAAAGTGGGGCTGGGGATATAGCCTAGTGGCTTAAGCACCTGCCTGGTAAGCACAAGGTCCTGAGTTCATCCACCTAAACAAAAGGAAAAAAAAAAAAAACAGACCAATGTGCAAGAGAAAGCAAAGGACTTTGAAGTCAGCCCTGGATTTACTTGAAGTGATTTAGTAGAGAGGTAGAGGTGAGCTGGTTGTTTGCCCTTCAACTATTTTTCTAAATAATCACTCATACTTACCTAACAAGAATATCAGCGGGGTGATGATGGTCTACCAAGGAAATCCACATGTAAGTGCTTTGGAGGCTGCACAAGTTTATTCACGTGTTGACATCAGTGAACGCTTTTTCCCTGGACATGCCAATCCTTCCTACATCCTCTGCTACCCCAGACTTTCTCCTGTATGGTATTAAGTAGATATTGACCAACTGTAGTTTGGAAGCTATCAGTAGGTAAGACTTGGGCAGTAGTGACCCTAGTATGGCTTTCTGGCAGGTATTGAAGACTCAACTGTTCCTTTTATTAGTGAACTTAGAATGCCTGCCCACTTGTTCATTGTGGGTACAGCAATTGCTTGGTGTTCTGTCTTGCATAACATTCCAGTTACTGTGCTACCAAATAAACTCTCCAAGAAAATGTTTCAAATCATTAAAATAATAGCTCGAGTGAATCTATTATGCATAACTCATTATTATAAAATTTATGTCAATAAAATGATAAGATACTCGAAATAGGATGATTCCACCAAACATACTGGTTTTTACATTGCTGTCATAGCTCAGCTGTCACCTGGTTTTCTTTTTTTTTTCTTTTTAAATTTTTATTCATTTTATTGAGAAAAAAAGATAAAAATAGCAACAGAACAGTTTTAAAAGAGGTTAGTAGGATGGTTACAATAACTAATACACTGCATATTGTCGTCTTCCTAGTAGTTATTCAGAGAACAACATGCAGACATGATATCTTTTCTAAACAATATTACTATACTTTATTCTCACTGAACTAAGAGAAAGCTGTGTATCCTAACTCTCTTACATATATATATATATATATATATATATATATATGTATGTATGTATATGTATATATATGTATGTATATATATGTATATATACATATATATATATATGATTTTTCCCTTCCTTTTTTTTTTCACTGTAAAACTGTACTTTATTTACACTTTTTTGTGAAGTTAGTGACGCATGACACTACACTGCCTAGCAGCTGATCACCTGGTTTTCTGGGATGATTCTTTTGGCCGCTGCCATTCCAAGTCCATATGGAGAGATATGTCAATTCAGATAATTAAAGTCTTCAAATCTCTCATCTTTTACATTTCTGTCCTTTTTATTTATCTTGACAATTTCATAGAGTGGAGATCCAGACTTATTTTTCATATGTATATTGGAGTGCTTTCCTTCGGCTGCTATCTTTTTCTGTCCACTGTGGCATTTGTGTTGCATTGTGCTCATTCTGTGGTGAGACCAACAGAAGGCACCAACTCTTCTGTCCTCTTCACTCTCTCCCTATGTCTGATTGCCTCATTCTCCAGTTTCTATTTGGTTTTGAGCATTGTTTGATTTGCCCTCGGATCACTCCTTGGTGTGCTGGGGACACCAACTGAGTCACTCCCTGCTGACCACTTCCGACAGATCAAACTGTGATCAAGAGCAGATTGTAGAAAATAAAAGTTGGCTCCCCAACCTAGTTCCTCCTATAGCTGTGTTGTTCCTCTGGCAAGTCCTCAGCCTCTCTGAATATCTTCTAAAGTTGATAAAAATTAAATGAGCTCAGTCTTGAGCAGTGCATGGCACATTGCAAACAGTAAAAAAAGGTCAGATTTTGGCTTTAGTCTTGCTAACTGAAAGAGTATATTGTAGGATGTTGTTTATTGGTCTCACTATAATCTATATTTTTTTCTCCAAACTTATGTCAATCATAGTTCCAGGAAGCAAAACTAAAGAATATATACTCTGTGGGGTATATGTGCACCAAAACCCCAGATACTGTTGGTTTGCTGAAATTTCTCATAAAACAAGCTTTACTTTAGGTAGTTGAATTGATTTTTTTTTCACCTTTGAAAACAGAAATGCTTTATGATCAGTTCTACAGCATTTAGGAATATAGTTATAAAATATATGAAACTATAGTAGATATCTATACAAACTTTTTTCCTTTTTAAATATTTTGTCTTTTGTTTCTCTCTTTCCACCCCTTGCTCTTTCCCTCCCTCCCTCCCTCCCTTCCTTCCTTCCTTCTTATATTCCTTCCTGTTTTGTTTTTAACTGTTACAGAATAAGACAAAATCTGTAAAAACAATTTTGTATCCTTCCGTTTTTCTTTTCCTCCCTCCTCTTCCTCTCTCCTTCCTTCCTTCTTTCCTCCTTCCCTCCCTCTCTCCCCCTTCTTCCTCTCTCTCTCCTTCCTTCCTTCCTTCCTTCCTTCCTTCCTTCCTTCCTTCCTTCCTTTCTTTCTTCTGTTCAATTCATATAGAATGAGGCAAGAATCTGTACATAACAAATCATTAAATAGCTATAGGTGCCTAGCCCTGCCTCTGGAACATTTGGCAATGTTTGGGGACCTTTTGTTTTGTCACGACTGAAGGAGTTAACTCCTGGCATTAGGTATGTCAAAAACCAGTGAAGCCTTTAAACATTCTACAATGCTCACCTCAGTGGAGTTATTATTTGTCCCTAGACTTCAATAGTGTAATGCTGAGCCTGGTAAAACAAGCCATCTGTCACCTAGTGTGACTTTCTAGGGCAGGACCATCACTTCCTCTGAGGCTGCTGCGTCCAGCTGTACTCTATCTATGCTGATTCCAAAATCTACTATTCCTCTAAATTGCTTCATAGCATGAATATATATATAATTAATTTCCAATTTCAGGCTGTGCCTGTAAATGCCCTGCCCTTCACATTGAGGTATGGGCCTGGCTCTTTGCCATCTGGTTTTCATAAACTAAGGAAGAAAAACTGGCTTACCCAGTATCAGAAAAAATGCTTCAGCAGATCAGCCACGTGGCGGTCAGGGAGCACTCCCTATGAAGGAGACCACATCTGGCTGAGCAAAGATGAACAATTCTGGGCATCATTTTCCATATCTAACAAATTATTAGTTAATTCTATATTTTAAGAAAATTCTGAAAACTTCCATCAGCTTTTTAAAGTGGCATCCTTTGATTTTATAGGTACAGACTGATTTTTTGTCTTACAGTGGAAATGAATCCTTAACTTCAAGAATGAAAACAAGTTCGTTAACCTTTAGTAAAACTATTAAAAACTCATCTAATATCATTGTGGGAAAATAGTATTCCATTGTGTCAATGTAATTCCAGATATATGGCAGAATTTTATAAGCCATTTAGTAATTTTAGTCTGAAGGAATCATTCCTGCTGAAAGCAAGAAAACTGGCACAAAAACACGGGAAGCCAAAAAAGCATTATGTAATAATATAGCTCAAATTCAGTCTTACTGTGGAGATGTTATGACACTGGTGATATACAATGCAGAATTTCAGTGTTAGTATAACTTTCTGGCTTAAACTTCATCCTTGCCAGGGTTGGAATGAGTTTCTATTCATTAGCGGAACTGATAAATAAATAAGACAACTGCTCAGGGCTGCAGCACACATTCGAGGACGCCATACGCCGAGTGCCCAGCTCATATGTATTTCAGAAGCCATATTTGAGCCACACCTGGATGAGATTCCTGTCAGCCAAGTCCTATCCTACTGAAGGCTGCATTGGACTATGTAAAAACTGCCTGATAAACTTCTCACAGTTTACATCTATTACCTCTGAAATGTGCAAGCAGTGTTGCTATCTCCTGTCTTCTCCTATGTTACTGAGAGTGAGAGGGAGGAGGGTTAGAAATGAATCTAGTGTCCCATAATTAATAAGCTGCAATAGGGTCTGAAACTTAGGTCTCATACCAAAGTGCATATTCCTTGGTTCCCCATCCTGCCTTCATTATCACTGAATATATCTGGACAAGATCCTACTTAGGGTTCTTACATTCGGAATACACCATGGTAAATGACCATCTTGTTACTTACTTCTGCTGGTATTTTCAGGATATATTAGTGTATATAACATAAACATGACCTGTGTAGACAATTTTAGAGCCTTGAGATCTCATCTTGCCTCTCTTCTGTGATTTTATGGTATTTTATTTGTCTTTATCATGTCTTAGTTTCTTTCTTAATGCAGGTTCAACAAGCCTGGCATTCCTGAAGTATGCAGGGACCTGGCCATGTTGCTCCGTTATTATTTGGAGCCCTGATAGTGAAGAGCGTTCTAAGCAAGTTCACTGTGTTTATTTTGCATTAATTGTTTTCACACAACCTCCAAGTTTTGTAGCCAGTATCAGGCTTTTTAAAAAATCAATCTAGATTTCTTTATATGTCTGAAATGCTATCACTTCTCCATATATATATAATGAGTTATAGGGAGGTCATTTTGGTCCTCATATTGGTCCAAGAAGTTTATATTTGTAATCCAATGGATAAGTTATTGGAATCCCATCAAGTTAATTCCACTCTACCACTTTCAGTGCAACGCATGACAAGAATAAAGACAGTAAGGGACATTTACAGTTATAGGGAGCCAAGGAGTCCTAAGTCATGCCATGGTGATGGCTATCCTCTACCCAGGACTGAACCTGGGTTTTATTCAGTGATGCAGGAGTGGCTTGAGGATGATTGACTGAGAATTGCAGGAAGTAGGTGAGTACCCCCAACTGGACTAGGTAGGTGAGTACCCCCAACTGGACTCTGTGATATGCAGAGAGAAGGATATGCAAAAAAAAAAGTAATTTGCATTACACTATTGAAGTAGTATCTAATGTTTTGGGGTCTGGTGCTTCAGCTCTGATGTGTAATCTTTCAAGCCCCTGGAAGTCATAGATAGCCTTTATCTCCAGGCTCGATCCCAGCTGACAGCATGGAGCACTAGCTCTTCGTCCTGTCTGGACCTGGCTCACATTAAAGAGCAGCATGTTTGGATTATCAGGGAATCACTGGTGTCGTCTTCAAAGACTACCATCAGCACTTGGGCTAGACCAATATGCATTGCTTAAAACCAACTGAAGGGATAAGGAAAATTCTTAGCCAGCTCTGTACCTATCAATATATGGAAATAGAGTCAAGCACAACAAAATGGAGACAATGCTCTTCTTTTAAGGAGTCACCCAGGTGGTGCTCAACAGTGAATATAAATATTTCCCCATTTATTGTTTCTCTTTCACTCTGCTTTGAATGGTTTTCCATACCTAGTTTCATTTTAGTCAGTTGCTAGTGGTATTTACTTTTTTGTCTATATGGAAATTTCTTTGGCAATGTAGATTATTAACTTGACCTTCCCATTTTGGTTTCCAGTAGTTTAGTAATTTTATTATTTTAAACATTAAATCTTTGAACTTCCTAACTAGCTGTGTTGACAAATACTAAAAACTTTTTTATTATCATAATTATCAGTTATTCTCACACGTTTTATCAGTTTGTGTAATATCTCAATAATTTGAAATCTCTCATAACCCAATCACACAGTTTTGTGCCTGATAATGCAGGACCTTTCTCTTTGTTGTAGGTAGCTGAGTTAGAAATATTATAGTCAATGAAACTGGGCTAGGCTCTCAAGGAGGTAATATGCAAAACAAGAGACCTTGCAACTTTGGGAGAGACAGTGGGGCCAGACCTCAAGACAAAAGTCTTAGGTATGAATCCATGCAATCAACCAGACTAGGCATTTTAATGGAAGACTACTTACTGGGGATAGCAAACAGGCTGACTATCTAGTGGACCAAGACAGCAGTGAACAAAGGGGGGGATAAGAGACTTTATAGGATCTTTTGGGGGGGATGCTAATGGGCTAGAACAGCCAGATCACAGGTGGACATCATTTTTCTTCCTTGTGGTTTAATTCTGCTTAGGCTATAGGGAAGTGAGCCAAGACCAGTATTAGTCAAGGGTAAAAGAGTGGAGACCAGAGTACAATATGGGGCAAGGTTAGGTTGGGGTTTGGGCAGGGTGCCTAGGAAACCAAGAGGGGCAGTGTTTGAGGCAGGGTGCCTGGGGAACTTTGAGTCCTGACCTACCAAAAAGAGTAAAATGCAGCTATATCCTTCCCTAGGGATGAGCACCAGGGATTGATATTCTAAATTAGGTATCAGTCACCTTGAAGATGCCAGTTCCTACAAGAAAAGCTCCTGTTTCATACTCATTCCAGCTTGGTACTTGACTTACTTCTCCATTTGATCCTGATTTAATTAATTTTACCAAAGCAATTGTACTTGAAGTCCCTCTCTTGGACAGAAGGTTTCTTTCCCCCAGTAAATATTCTGTTCTTAACCTCCATTTGTTTCTAAAATTTGGGGCTGGGTACTTAGCTCAGTGGTAGAATGTTTGCCTAGCAAGTAGGAAGCCCTGGGTTCAGTCCTTAGCACCAAAAAAATAAATAAATAAATAAACCTTACCTAAAAAGAAATTCAACCAAAAACATACAATAAAATTCTTAAAAGACCAAAACAAACAAGGCAACTGTTACTAAAATTCATTCTTCGGTTTTAGAGAACAAAAAATTGTCCCAGGTACCTTTCATGTTAGGAGTTTCATTCCCCTATATCAGTGGCAATAAGTGTTTTCCAAAGATTAGCAAAGAGAGGGACCCTTGAATGACATGTTTCATTCTGTTTCCTTACAATACCCCCCACCTTACCCCACCCCCCCACCTGGGATTGAACTCAGGCCCCTAAACTTGCCAGGCAAGCGCTTATTCCACTGGGCCTTCTCCCTGGCCCTTTCATTTTTTAATTGAGGAAAGGGGCTGAGGATAAACTGAGCCCCATTTCAATATGGTATCAACTTTAATTTACAAGGATCAGACTTTGAACATGTTTGTTAACTGAGAAATTTTCTTTTGATGTTTTTTATCTTAGATCTATAAGTGATTTAAAAGGTGTCATCCTTTCTCCCCTCCCCATACATAGGAGAACAGACAAATTAAGTCCAGAGTTACCATTTTCTTTAGGTTTTAGCTGAAGTAGTCCACATTATCAATCAGTGCTTTGGTTTGACCTTGAGTCCCCACCAAACCAACTGACAGTTTCTTCATTTTAAGACATCCCCTCAGGCAACCTGTAGGGGACTTTTCTTTCTAAGACTAATTTACTGAATCTCTGCCTAAAGAGGGAAGGTTAATAGTTTGGGGAGTTTGTTTACAGGCCATTAGAAACAATTAACACATTGTTGAAATTAAAAGCACTTCCCAAGAATGCTGGATGGCCTAGAAAGGAGACAGCACTTTAAAAACATCTATTTTTAGTACCTAATTAAGGCACACTTGGAGATCCCATCCTCTCTGACCAGACTGTTTCATATTTTAATTATCAAAATAGTCTTAATTTCCTCCCAGCTAAATCTGCCTCCAATAACTTAAAGTAAAAACAACCTGAAACCTGCTTCATGAGCAAATGTATGTATCACCTCATTACTTTCTCTTTTCGAAAGATAATTCCAACCTCTGTACCCTCCCTCTTTGATATTTCTCCCTACTATTCTTTTTTTTTGTCTTTTTGAGACAGGGTCTTACTATGCAGTTCAGGCTGGCCTTAAGGTCACTTTGTAGCTCAGGCTGGTCTCGAACTCACACCAATCCTCTTGCGTCAGCCTCCCGAGTGCTCGGATTACAGGCATGCGCCACCATGCCCGGCTTCTCCCTACTATTCTTATTTATTCATGATTTTTCTTTAAACCAAAAAATGCACCTTTATTCCACTTCACTGTTCTTGGAGCTCCAGAGGACATCAGCCTCCAGAGTTCTGTTCTAGGGTCTCAGTCCTGCTGGTCTTCCTTCTGGAGCATCTTCCTCAAGCTGTTAACCTGCTATTTTCAATTTTCAAGGACCTGTTCAATTCTTACCTGCTCTATGATGTCTTTTAAGCCTTCTTTTCTTTGATATCAAATCCCACTTCTTTTCATGTAAATGCTTAAATATTTCCTCGTTACTGGACAAGGCCTGACAAAGTTCCTAAAGATGAAATAGAACAGGCCTGCAGGTTCACTGACTCCTGTTAGGGAAAAGGAATTTTTTTGGACAAATGAGTAAGCAGCAGAAGGTTTTATTAGGCAGACATTTAAGAAATAGAGTACAAGCCCTCAAGAGACAGAGTCACTCTGCAGTTTGGAGCTGGGAATATTTTTTAGTAGTGGCAATCAGTGGAATTTGTCAATCTAAAATCTTCCTCTTATTTTGAAGGTTTGGGAAGGATGACCAAAATACATAATGCTCTATTCATAGGCAAAGCCTACTTTACAGGTGAAAGGTCTTCTATTCATAAATGAAAGAGACCCCCTAAAAAGAGAAGGTCTGAACCCATTTGCAGGAGAAAAGTGTATTATGTTTTGGGAAAAGAGAACAAAAATTTTAACTTGCCTTGGGTCTGGAAGCTGAAGTTTTCATATTTAAAATAATGATTTTAAGATTCCGAATCTCCTTGTCTCCTTGCTGCCTATCTTTATTTCTTCTATCCTACCCTTCACAAATGCCTGACTCTCTTACTGTGTTCGAGGTTGGTGAAGTCTTCTTAGAGGTGATTTCTAGGTTCTTCATATCCTTGACCAAAAAGAATTGGTCAAGACAAGCACAAAGCAAGGTTTTACATTTATTAAAGGTAGGAAAAGAAAATATGCTATTCATGAGAAATTGGTCCAAATAAAAGTGAGAAAATATGCTATTGAGCCAGAGAGAGGGATACTGGGAAACTACACAGTAATGGAGAGCTCAGTGGAGACTGTCGTTTTTGTATCACCTACTTCGCAGGCTGACCTAATGTCTAGGCTATACTTTTGTTATATAGGAGAAAGAAACTTGCAACCTACTAGATATCCAATATAAATTTGTGTTCTCCAAATTGAAAAATAAATTTTAGGAACAATGAAGAGCAGAATATATTTTTTGGAGAGTGAATTTTAGGAAAAACAGAGGTTCATAGCAGCATATATTTATTGGGGGAAAGAAAGCTTTTGTCTGAGAGGGGAAGAAAGGGACCCATGTGGGTTGCTAAGTAACTTGTCTTTTCTAGGGATTTTTATAGAGCAAATCCATGACACAAGGCAAGTCCAAGATGGGAAACTTGGCAGCTAGAAAGATGGGCATGAGGTGAGACAAAACTGTGTTCACCCAATGAAATTACAAGCATAATTTTTCAGGTAAAGTTGATTAAATCAGGATCAAATAGGGAAGCAAGCAAATGGACATGAATACAAAATAGGGGGACTTCCTGTAGGGGGTTGAGTTAGTGACTCTTCCTGGTTCTTTAAGGTGACTGGTACTTATTTAGAATATCAATCCTGGATGCATTTGTTTACTCTTGCCTCTTAAGGTCTGGCCCATAGCAAGTATTCGTATTCTTCCCACAATTGCAAGGCATCTTGTCTTTCGTACTGATTCCTCTGAGGTCCCATCCCTCTCTGACTGCCTACAATAGTCCTATCTAACTCAGCTGCCTCCAACAAGTGGTTGCTAGGGAGCCTGCTTGTTCTAGGGATTTTTATAGAGCCAAAACAGAACCTGAGGAGGGTCCAAAGTGGGGAAAAAGTGGAAATTGCAAGGTGCACTTGAGGTGGGACAAAACTGCCATTACAGTATGCTCCCCAAGCTCTGGTTTCATAAAGGCAGTGTGCCTTCCTACTGGATTGGCTGTAAATTTCTATACAAAGGAATTGGTTGGTCATGCCTGGAAAAAGAATATGATATGCCACATCATGGATAATGTATGAATTCTCTTGGCCTATACAGAGGTAGTGGCTGAGGCTTTACCACAGCGTAGTAAAAGCAAACATATAAGAAAGGAATTCGATAGCTAGGGTTGATGGTGCTGCTATGATCCAGCTTCTTGGAAGGCTAAGGCTGGAGGATCACTAGAGTGTAGGAGTTCAGGGATAGGAGGCGAGTGAGGAGGAAGACAGAGGAAAGGCACAAGGGAGAAATTTGGGGATCTACTTTCAAAGGTGATGTCTGTCCTTTCAAAGAGTTGTCATTTCACCTCTCTGTCACAGAAGAGTCAGATCATTCTGGTGGCTGTGGGGAGGGGCACAGACTCTGCGCCCATGTACCAGCACTCAGCTGAAGTATATCCCAAACTCTGCGGTGGCAGCCTGGACTCTTCCAGCCTCATAGTTCACTCTGTGCTGATCTCCTTCCTTTCTAATCTCTCTGCTTTCCAGGAAAGTATGTTCTTCCAGCAGAAATTTCACTTCTTTTGTAAATATTTGGGGCCAGTTCACAAAGAGCTTCATATGATGTTTTTGTTTTGGTACCAGAGGATCAAACTGAGGACCTTATGCTTGCTAGGCAGGCACTTATTCCCCCTGGGCTATCTCCTGGGCCCACTCATGTGATGTTTTATATGGCATCAAATATACACAAATGATGGAAGGACTACTTGGTAATTACAGATGGACTGCCAGAAAACTCGACTGTTCAAATAAGTCAAAAAAGTTGATCCCGAGGGCCTTAGTCACATGTGTTCTCCCTAACATGACTGTACCCAGTTTACCTTGCCAAAACCCAGAAATGGGTTTTGTTCCTGTTCCCACATAGGCTCCAAGCCATTCTGCATCTCAGGGCCACTGCACATCTCACTGCTACAAAACCATGCCAGCCAGTCCTCGAGCCTCAACTTCAGGTCCCTTTGCTGAATGGACCACTGTGGCCTGATTCCTGCACCTACTGTCACCTCCTGCCTCCTTTACTTTCCCTTCCTAAATCATAACGCAATCTGATATTCCACTTTTATTTCCAAGATCATAAGATTGAAACCTGTCAACCTCAGTATATTTGAACTCTTGTCTTCACATGTGTACCCCCAGCACTTAGAGAACATCTGTGGCTAAAAGTCAGACTCTGATAAATATCTGCTGAATGGATGTCTGAATGAATCCAGCAAGTAGCTCTAAAGTGAGAGCCACTATAAAAATTTTATCTGAAGATAGGCAGAGGAAAAATGAATAATAGGTATTCTCAACCTAAAATATGCTTTAAAATAGTATAATGGAATGTGCTTCTAGTTTGGCTTCAAACTTCAATACAAGCAGAAGGTTAGGAGGTACATATTAGGTAATGCTGGGTGTGTGGCAGTAAGTCAGATATTTATAAATCCAAGCAGATTGTAATTCTAGTAAGGAAGCTCATTTTAAACATAATTCTTTATTAATTCATCTTTTCATGTGACAACTAACCTTTTAAAAGTTTATAATCAGTTCTAAACTGATCAACTCAATAACCCTGCTAAAACTATTTCACAGAAACTGTCATTGTAAATCTGTTATAGAAGTCTATTTAACATGTGAAGTCATGATGAAATTTAATGACAGTCATCTGAGTAATACAGCACTTGTTAGTGTCACCTGCCATTCAAGTCTTCCAGAGAACGATGAGGCCCCAGGACAACTGTGATAGAGACACTCTTGTCAGTGGAACTCAGGGGCCCAGGCAAGTGTGAGGGAGGGATAGGAATGGACTGTGGAAGCTGCTGCCGCCTTACAGTTGAGCCAGGGGAGCTGCTTTAAAGGACTGTATAACACGCCTGATATTGAGCCAACTAGAAACAGTAACATCCACACCGGAGTCAGAAGAATAGCACTCCCCAGGGTCCGGCATTAAGTAAATTGTCAATCTGATTCATCAGTCAAAAGTGGACACTAAATGAACATCAATTTTGAACTCTTAAAAACTTTTCTTTTTGTATTTCTAGGCAAATGAAGTTAAAGTATATTCTTCTGTCATTTAAAGCAATCCCAAAAGTAAATTATTCAAAACTGTTTCAGAGCAAGGCATGGTGGTGCACGCCTACAGTCCCAGCACTAGGGAGGCTGGGGCAAGAGGATTTTTGCGAGTTCGAGACCAGCCTGAGATACAAAGTGGGCTCAAGGCCAGCCTGAACTGCATAGCAGAACCTCTCTCAAAAAAACCAAAACAAAAAAAGAGTGTCTCTGCATCTTTGCATACTTTTTAATGTCTAATTATAAAAATTCTATAGATATGTGTATGCATATGCACACCTCATATATTTTACATAAAATTATTTCTGAACATTTGTACACATATGCATACACTGCTGAGCCACGTGTATGTGTATGAATCATTATAAATGTACGTATGCAAGATATTACCCTTAGAAAAATGGGTTAAAGCCAGGGAGATAGCTCAGTGGAATAAGTGCTTCCTTGGCAAGCACAGGGACTTGAGTTCAAACCCCTGTTCCACAAAAAAAGAAAGAAAGAAAAATGGGATCTGTAAAGTATTCAACCATCTGAATTTATGTAAGAACCTGTCAAAACTTCACTCTTTACCAGGATTGCCAAGTATTCACACTGTTGTACTACTTCTACCAATGTATGAGTCCAGGGGAAATTTTTGCAGATTCTTGGTGTCCTGAACAAAGAATTGGATAAGATACATAGCAAAGACTGGGCAGGATGGTGCACAACTGTAATCCCTGTACTTGGGAGGCATAGGCAGGAGAATTATTATGTGTTTGAGACTAATCTGGGCTACACAGTGAGCCTAAGGCCATCTTGAATTGCACAGCAAGACCCTATCTCAAAAAGACGGAAGAAAGAAAGAAAGAAAGAAAGAAAGAAAGAAAGAAAGAAAG
>PVKA01023112.1:21832-36208 GCA_004027165.1 Ctenomys sociabilis | reverse complement strand
AAAAAAAAAAAAAAAAAAAAAAAAAAAAAAAAAAACAAAATAAAAATAAATGTAATTGTTACTTTTCATTGCTGTGTACTATTCTGATGAGTTGTACAATTCATTCTTTTATTCAATGTTGGTAAATACTTCGAAGATTTTCCCTTTTTTTTTTGGAGGAACTGGGGATTGAACAGGGAAGTGCTGCCAGGGAAGTGCTTATTCTACTGAGCCATCTCCCTGGCCCAGGTATTCCATTTAGAGGTTACCAATAGTGCTATTATGAATATTCATAACAACTCATTTCTCTCAACCATATACACACAGGAGCAAAGCAATTCCTATGACTGACTGGGTCACAAAACATATATATATATATATATATATATATATATATATATTTCCTAAACATCAAAAAAAAATCTGTGCAGTAGTTTATGGATCCCACGTCTTTTGATACTGAAGTCTCATGTTAGCCATTTAAGTCTCCATTCTGTACATGAGAAGCACAGCAATTTTTTTTTTTTTTTTTTTTTTTTTTTTTTTGTCTTTTTGAGGCAGGGTCTCACTATGCAGCTCAGGCTGGCCTTAAGCTCACTTTGTAGCTCAGGCTGGTCTTGAACTCATAACAATACTCCTGCCTCAGCCTCCCGAGTGCTGGGATTACAGGCCTGTGCCACCACGCCCGGCAAGAAGCACAGCAATTACGAGTAATTCCACCAAGTGTCCAGACGGTAAATGAACTCAACCCTCCTCCTCAAACCTGGGCACTCTCCCTTTTCTATTTCTTTTATAAACAAGAGATTCAAAGGTAAACTTGACTTCTACCACATACTTTCCAAAGCCGATTGTAAGACTGCAGAACAGTAAATGTTCTTTCAAAACTCATCAACAATTTTACATCTCCACACAAATTCCTGCTCAGTCTGAGCGCCACCAGAGGCAGGACTCTAAAAATAAGAATGTGCTGGATTAAGTACCCTCGGTCTCTGATATGCCATAGTGAAAATGTCAAAGACAGATATTTTAAAAAGCCTACTTAGCCGGGCATGGTGGCGCATACCTGTAATCCCAGCACTCGGGAGGCTGAGGCAGGAGGATTGTTGTGAGTTCGAGACCAGCCTGAGCTACAAAGTGAGCTTAAGGCCAGCCTGAACTGCATAGTGAGATCCTGTCTCAAAAAGACAAAAAAATAAATAAATAAAAATAAAAAAGCCTACTTTTCTGATATTCTCTATGAGGTTTTGATGTACCTCAGAGGTACATGTACTGAAGGAAGACACTCTTCCTTCAGTGTCCCCATTAGTAGGAAGTAAGGACTCCACCATCTCTTCTAGTCTAAAAAAAACCCTTTTACTGTGCATGCCAAAATGTTCATGTCAAAACATAACTAGACCGAGCCGGCTGTTACAGAAAAGGGACCTTCACTGGAAATTTCTCTGCAAAGGTGGCAGTTGGGCAGGGAAGGGGCTGCTCTGGAGCAGGCCAGAGGACCGTCCGGAGATGGATCCCAAAACGCTGGCGAGGTCAGCCACCTAACCTAGAAGCGCCAGTCAAGCCTAGGGAGCTTCAGGTTGCACCTCAGCGTTTTGCACCTTCCGACTCCCATTTTTTTTCCCCGGGGCCACGTAAGGAAGGATAAGGAGCGGGAAGGACGATTAAAAGGCCAGGGAAGCCATCTGCTCATTTGCTCGCTACTCCGTCCACGCAAATACCCTCTACAAACAAATAGACCGGGTAAGAGCTGAAGGTTCCCCACTCGGGGAGGCCAGCGCAGCATGGAGCCGGCTTTTTTTTTTTCCAGGCGCTCTGCGCTCCGTCCGCTCCCAGGAGCCTGTGTTCACAGCCCGGCAGCCAGCGAGTCGAACTTTCGGAGAACTGCGGCGCCACGTGGCTCCCGGACCACGCCTCCGGGAGCTCGGCCCGCCTGCGTCACCCGCTACGTCGCAGTTCACGTGACCCGCAGGGTCGACGGGGCTGACAGCAAATTCCGGGTGCCCGAGGACCGACCGAGTGTTTGCGTGTCGGATATCCCTTTGTCGCTGTTCCGCTTAGCATCCGGGAAACGTCCCGGAGGACTGAATCCCCCTTAGAAGGAGCTGCTAAGGAGCACGCTAGGTGACCCGAAGAAGGATACGCGGCCAGGATAGCCCCAGACGAGGGGCGGTACGAAGAGCCACGCCTCGCGCACGCGCGCTGGGAGCCGGCCCGCCCCTCTTCCGGCCGCGGTGACGTCATGGGGGCGGTGCTGGGCTGGCTGGAGGGAGAGCGGCTGCGGGCTGGGTAGGGACGCAAACCCGGGGACCTGTGGCGTCTGTGGCAGTAGCATGGCCGTGCTCTACGGAGGTGTGGAGGGGTGAGTGAGGCCTTACTGCGGGAGCCCGGGAGGGGTGGCCTTGGCCATCTCAGGTGAAGGGCGAGACGAAAGGTGATCGTGCGGGTTGACAGATGGCCTCATACCTCCAGGTCCCGGCCACTTTGGGCTTCTGGATGGTGACACTGCGGAGGAAGGGTGTGTGCACACCTAGAAGGGCCCCTGCTCGAGCGGCGGTTGTCTTGCATAACTCCGTGATTGACAAGATCACGTCCCCGGGGTCTTTTGTATTTCACTGCGGAACCACGCCCCTTTCACAAACTCCTTTGCTGACTTTTGCGGTCTGCTTTTCTTCCTTTCTAGCCTATGAGTTTTGAGGAATAGAAATCAGGCTCAGGGCGGGAAGTGGGAAGGGAGGTGGAGCTGGGATGAAGATGTTATCTAGAAGATGAAGCTGGTGCGCGAACCAGAATCCCCTTCTGGGGGCCGGAGATGACCTCCTTTCCTGTTAGCACAATAGGCTTCCCAGGCTGGATTGAGCCCGCTAAGATTCTTGCATTTTTCCTACTCAGAGCTTGACTATTGGACTTTTGGTTATAGCTCTGACTCTGGGTGACTTTGGGTAAGATATTTTGGCCACTTTGGTCTTCAGTTACCCTGTGTTTCAGGTAAGGACAGGGATGAATAAAATGATCGATTGATTGCTCAATCAGACCCCTGCAAGGGAAAATTCTGTGAATCTGAGTCAGATAGAAAGTGAGGGGCCGGGGAGATGGCTCAGTAGAATAAGCGCATCCTTGGCAAGCGCAAGGGCCTGAGTTCAATCCCCGGTTCCGCCAAAAAAAAAAAAGTGACTGTTGTCTCAGCCTTTGAAGCTGAGATTGCATTCCCTGCTTTGGCAGCCTCATCACTGCTGACTTACAGACCCCACATTCTTTTCACATGAGTTGTTAAGGCTGAGCTCCATTCTGTATCTGTAGCAGTTTTTTAAAAAACTAAATACATTGTAGGAGTTTGCGTTCATCCCTGTCAGATTGATCTATGAGATGTAATCCATTTTTTCCTATTGAGATTCCACCACCACAGATATCCTTGTTAAGCTGCCATTTCCCCTAGTAGTCAGCATTGCAGGGTTAGTTGCTTAAATAAGTACAAGCTCCCATGCCACCCACCAGTCATGTCTTACAAAGGTGTCTCGAAGACACTTGGTCACTGGAGCTGGAACTTGAAAGGCAGCCTCAACTGTTGTTGGAGAAGCAGAGAGATGAACTGTCCTCTTAGGCCATCTTTACCAAGGGTTGCCTGTACTAGTGATGAAGTTAGACCTATGTTCCTGAGCTTGGCACACTGGAGCTCATAATCTAGTATGAGAGACACAAAACAAGAGGAGCACACTCTTGTTAGTCAGGAGTCTTTCACAGCCAAGAGGAACTAGGAAACCTTACCTAGTAGAACTTTAAAGTGTGGGATAGGCCACCCGTTAGAGAAGCTTGCAAGGTCCAGGTGATGTATAAATAGGGTCTTGCAGGATAAGTAGGATATTCCCAAGGGAAGATGAGCAGGAACTGTTTCAGTTTGAAGAGCATAGCAGATATGAAATTGCAGGGGCAGCTCTGGGTGTGGTGACTGTGTTTGCTGCCTTGTCTCCTTTGTCACTCTGCCCTCTGCCTGCAACAAGGACTGCACAAGCTTAGCTCTTACCTACAAGTTTTTCTGAGGAGGCTTGAGTGCCCTCTTGTGTTTTGTAGGGGAGGCACACAGTCCAAGGTACTTCTGCTCTCTGAAGATGGAAAGATCCTAGCAGAAGCAGATGGACTCAGCACAAACCACTGGGTAACCGCCATACTGAGGGGACCTGAGGGCTGGTTTCTGACTTTCTTCTTTATGAAGTGGAGACTGGGGCTCATAGAGTAGCAGGTAGGGGCCACACAGGTCCTGCAAGCTTTTGTAACTCCTTCTTCTCTTGATTGGGCTAGCTGATCGGGACAGACAAATGTGTGGAGCGGATCAACGAGATGGTGAACAGTGCCAAACTGAAAGCAGGGGTAGACCTTCTGCTACCTCTGCGAAGCTTGGTGAGTCTGAGGTGGAATTAGAGAATTAAGCTACCAGTAATGCTGAGACAGGTGGAAAGTTTGGACTATGATGTAGAGGAAAAGGCTTCCATGGCCCTCATCCCTCATGTTGGAATTTTTACAATCTTACCCATTCTCGTGGCTTTAGTTGACAATGAGCTACAAGTACACTGGAAGAGTGTGGACTCTGGGGAGTCCGTGAGACCTTGGTTTAAATCCAGTCTCTGCCACTGCATGGCCCTTAAGCGGGTTATTTACCTTCTCTAAGCCTCAGTATCCTCATTTTGACAATGTGGATAGCAGAAGCTACTTCTGAGTTGCTAGCAAAGTAAAATGACCTGGTGCATTCCAAAATGGTTAGCACAGGGCCTGATGCACAAGCACTCAGTAGATGTTAGCTGTTTGCAGTCCCAACTCAGATCTTTATCCCAAGCTATGTAGCTCCCACTACTCCCTGGACATACAATAAGGTGTACAGCTAAACTCCATGCATTTTTTACCCAAGCATGTCTCCCTAGCATTTCCCTTCACCTGCCCCTCTGCTTGATTTTTCTGAAAGCTCAGCTCCCCTCCAAGCTCCAAAATAGACATTGTTGAATCCCATTTCTGCTGTCCATCCCTACTCCCAGGCTGTTCTTGCAGCCGTTGGCTTCTGGGGGTGGGGTCATTGTATGGGGGGAAGGGGCTGATGGCTGAGCGTGGTGTAGCCAGATGTAGAGAACAGGTGCAGGAGGGGAAGGGATTGAGACAGAAGCAGGGTCAGGGGCTCTGCTCGCTGGCTCACTTCCCACATGGCCTAGGGCCTTTCCCTGAGCGGTGGGGAGCAGGAGGAAGCAGTGAGGATCCTGGTGGAGTTGCTGAGGGACCGATTTCCCTACCTGAGTGAAAACTACTTAATCACCACTGATGCCGCGGGCTCCATCGCCACAGCTACTCCGGATGGTGAGGAAGTGGAGGGAGGGGTGAGGTTGAGAACTGGTTTTCTTGGAAAAGCCCCTTAGTGGTAGCCAGCAAAACTTGTCTTACAAATGCCTGGAAGGCAGCCTCTATCCATATTCCCCTGACTGTCTTTTTTCAGGAGTGAAAGCCCGCACCAGAGCAAGGATTGGGTGGATAGAAGGAGGGAGGGCAAGAGAGGCCCAATGGTGGGAAGTAAAGAGTGGAGTCAGATGAAAGACTCTACTGCAGAGGAAGGAACCCTGGGGACAGTGTGGTGAGCAGCCTCCCTGGGGAAGCCAGGAGTACCAGGGAGGAAGCAGGGGAGCTCTGGTAGTGGAAAGGTTTCTGGCATCAAGGATTGGTACTTGAATCCCAGCTCCTAGTTTGCCAGCTCTATCATCTGAGAGAAGTGATAGAACTGAGTTTTGGTCTCCTCATCTGTAAACCTGCACTCATAAGGTACTTTGGGTACTGTCATTGTAGGAGCAGGGTCTAGCACCCAGTGAGCACCCAGGAAGTCAGGTAGAGTCCCCTAACGACTACTTGGGCAAGGAGACAAGTACTCTCAGGGAGGACTCGTGATTGGAGTTTCTCTGAGCCCCAGATGCTCCCCCTCAGGCAGGACATTAGCTGGGCTCAGTTTTCCGCTCTGCAAGACCTGGTAGTGATTCCTTTATGTGGTGATGGGACAGGTTTCTGTCCTGGCTTGCTGAAGTTGGAAGCCATTGCTCTGTGCAGGCCTTGCCCACACTGAGCCTGCCCTGGCCTTTCCCCAGGTGGAGTTGTGCTCATCTCTGGTACTGGCTCTAACTGTAGACTCATCAACCCTGATGGCTCTGAGAGTGGCTGTGGTGGCTGGGGCCACATAATAGGAGACGAGGGCTCAGGTGAGCTTGCACAGGCCTGGCTCAGGGGCCTGGAACTTTCCTTTCCTGCAACTCCCAACTTCCTGTCCCCTGCTCTTGGCTTGTTGTGCCCCTGAAGCTCTCTGAGGGCAGGTCCTCCCCTTGACCCGTGCAAAATAAAGGCTGGCAGATCAAAGAGATGCAAATGCTAGACTTACTGCTGACCTTGCTCTTCAGCAGTGAATCGCACCAGGATTAGATTCATACCCTGGCACAGTGGCTGTGACCCACCTGTGTTTACTTTTGGAGACTCATGGAAGAGCTGAAACTGAAGGATAAGGACATGCCTAGATGCCAGGTCATGTCATACCTGTCTGGTAGTGGAAAAGGGGTGTGAAAACCCCTCACACTTCACCTTTTTATGGATGACATGTACATGTCATAGGACCCCTTGGGCTCCGGCTCATGAGAGCCTGTGAGAACTAACCAGCCTTGTTTTGGCGTAGGAACTAATGTGACACAGGCTTACCTATTCTGTCTTCTCCTCCTAGCCCTCCCTTATCTGCGTGAGGCAGATGCAGCTTGATTATAGGCCCTTCACCATCCCCCCCCTCCTGCCCCCCTGCTGGGAATCAGTAACCTTTGCTATAAAACCCAGATAGATCACTAAACCCATCTGGCTCTGAGTTTCCTTTCTGGTGAGCTTGGAGAGATTTTCTTAGCCTTCTCTGCTTTTTTACAGCCTACTGGATCGCACATCAAGCAGTGAAAATAGTGTTTGACTCCATTGACAATCTCAAGGCAGCTCCTCATGATATTGGCTACATCAAGCAGGCCATGTTCAGCTATTTCCAGGTACTGCCCTTCCTGCTCAGTGAACACACACCTAGGGTAGGGCAGTGGGGACCCTAAGCTGGAGTAGCTATTGGACATGGCTGGGTGGGCCAAAGTTGGGTCAGCTACAGAGGGGAGAAATTGCAAGTAAGAACAGGATTCAGAATGATGTGGCAGTACATCCGAGAATGGAGTCATATGAAGGACTAGTTTGGGGACAGGTGGCTAGCTTGATATTTGTTTTTGGTCAGCTAAACCCCGATAGAAGATAAAAGCGTGAGCATTAGCTAGGATGAACATTGTGGGGGGAAGTTCAGACAGCAGGTGGAGCTGAACAAATACTGAGCTGCTTTCTGGCCTGAGGGGGTCAGGAGAGCCCAGTAAGAGGCAGGCAGTGGAGATGAACAGCCTTCTTCTACCCAGGGCACTGGGTCCTTCTCTGTGTTATTGGAGATGGATTAGGAGAAACAGCACCCTTTAGCAGATCCACAGGTGAAAAGTGAGAGAGGTGGAAGGGAGAAAGGGTGGGGGATAAGTTTCTTTATAAATCTATCTGTCTGCATGAAGGCCAGTCTTTTTGTCTTTGATAAGCTTGGGCCAGGGCCAGGGTCAGGGCCAAGGAAGGAGCTTAGAGATACTGAAAAGGAGGGCTTTTCTTCTTGAGGCTGAGAGATCTGTTGGTTAAGAACCCTGGCTTGTGTAATGGTGAGGAATCTAATGGGGGAGGAAACACTTTTGAAACAGTTGCTGTAGGAAATTCAGGTGAACTATCCTGGTCCAGCCACTACCATGTCTACTGTTCTCTCATAACCTACATTCATTCTTTTTTCTTTTCTTTTTTTTGAGACAGGATCTCACTGTGTATTGCATGCTGGCCTTGAACTCCCTTATGTAGCCTAGGCTGGCCTTGAGTTCAGGCAATCCTCTTGCCTCAGCCTCTCAAATGTCCAGATTATGGGCCTGCACCACCACACTCAGCCTATAGTCATTCTTGTACAGTTCTCACCAGCTGGCACAGTGGTACATGCCTGTCATTTCAGCTAATCTGCAGGCTGAGGCAGAAGGATCACAAGTTTAAGGCCAGCTTGTGTCATCCAGGAAGGCCCTGTAGGTAGGTAGACAGACAGACAGACAGACAGACAGGGCTGAAGGCATAACTCAGTGATGAAGTGCTTGCCTACTATTGCATGATCATAAGCACTGAAAAAATATATATAACTATTATCTATCTAGGTATAGATATATATTTACCAAAACTAAATGATACAGTATATAAAGCACTTGGAATATCATTATATTTTAGTGCTTCTCCCTTTACTAAAAGATGTATTTCGGGGAATCATTCCTCCAGAATTTAAAAGAGTTTAGGGTGGAGAGGTTTGTTGGTAGAAGAAAGGCCTTATATGATCAAATAAATTTGGGAGAAAAAAATCTATTTCTTGGTTTCAGTGTTCCTCAGAATCTCTGATTTGCGAATGTATTTGGTGATTCTGTAAAGGAGACTTGAAGTGTGCATTATTTCTTAGATCCCTTTGACCAAAGAACTCTTGCCAAGAGTACTTCACGAAACTCTAGAATGCTTTGTGGTGAACACAGGTCTATGCGCTCAGCTGCCTTTAAGCTAATCTGTAACTAGCAACAAAGTTCATGTTGGGGAAAAAAAAAAAACTTCCCAAATGAGAAGAATCTCAAACCTTTATAATTTCTAGAGTTTAAAGGAAAAACAAAAAATACTCAGAACTATTCAAGCTTTTCACGTAGTAGAGACATTAGGCAGGTCAACCTG
This sequence comes from Ctenomys sociabilis, assembly GCA_004027165.1. Classification (NCBI taxonomy): domain Eukaryota; kingdom Metazoa; phylum Chordata; class Mammalia; order Rodentia; family Ctenomyidae; genus Ctenomys; species Ctenomys sociabilis. The sequence goes on along the minus strand of PVKA01023112.1, from coordinate 27,436 downwards.
GAGGGCATGGTAGGGATTTTCTTTGCTCCTAATGACTGTCTTAGGTTCCTTTCTACCTCTCAGGTGCCAGATCGACTAGGAATCCTCACCCACCTGTACAGGGACTTTGATAAAAGCAAGTTTGCTGGGTTCTGCCGGAAAATTGCAGAAGGTACTAAAGGGGCAGGGTTTCTCCTGACTTTGTTCCCTAAAGACGTCACTAACAAGGGGGCAGAGTTGGGTTTCAGTGGGGCCTGGATGCTGGTTTCCCTCTCATTCAGTGACCACAGTGTTCCGCCTCTTCTCTTTGACAGTGGGCATTGGAGTTGCACAGAAGGGCAAAGGGTTGTTGGCAGTGTTTTGTTACCTGGGTTTCTCTCCTCCACAACTGTCATGGCTTGTGTAAGCTGTATGCCTGTTTTTGAGAAATTCAGGAGGCAGTTATATTAAATCTTACCTTTTCTTAGAAATGATTATACTCAAAGAACTAACTAAGGAGAGCCAGGGTGTGTTTTGTTAGGTGTCAGAAGCTAAGTACAGAGTTTGTGACTACACACACTGCTTTTCTGCTTTAAGGCCCACATGTCCTTAATCTGGATTCCCTGGCCATTTCCTGGGGCTCTTAGAGCCTGTTGGACCAACGCTTTCCAGAACAGAGCCTGGAAAGCATTGGCTGACAGAAGACTGCTGGAAGAGGGTGGGGTATGGGCAGAATTCATTGACTAACTTCACAGCCAGGGTCCTGGGTACCCAGGACTTAGAAATTAAAAGGAACAGATGCCCAGTAGCTCTGAGTTAACATCGTAACCTTGCTGTGCCAGTCCCGCCCCTGGGGCATGCTGAGACAGTGATTGAGACTGAGCAGGTACCTGTACTCCCAGCACTTGGGAGGCTGAAACAAAGGAGAATCAATCGGAGTCCATAGTGAGACCCTGTAGACCCTGTAATGAATACATTAAACGAAACAGTAACCTAGTATTGGGGGCTACAGGGAGCTGCAGCTCCCTGTGCTTGATAAGTCACTTTTGACTGGTGTTCTCCAAGGGGAATGGTGGAAAGAAGACAAGCTCCATGTGGTTCTGTGGTTACTGCCTAGTAACAGGGAAAGAGAAAAACCTAGGCCAGGTGGCTCTTTGGGTATTCACCAGCTCCCTACCCCCCACCCCAGGTGCTCAGCAGGGAGACCCCCTTTCCCAATACCTCTTCAGGAAGGCTGGTGAGGTGCTGGGCCAGCATGTTGTGGCAGTGCTGCCTAAGATTGACCCGGTAAGTAGAGGTGGGATGTGATAGTGGGCAGCTGCTGGGCCAGACCTGCTCCTTCACCTTCAGGGATGGGACTGCCCCATTCCGTTCAGTCCTGTCCTTCACTGTGTCCTCTCTGTTATTACTGCTTACCTCAGTTTCTTTTTTTTCTTTTTCTTTCTTTTTTTTTTTTTTTGCAGAACCGGTGATTGAACTCAGGCCCTTGTGTTCAGTTTCTTTTCTTGAGTCCACCTTCTGTTTCTTGGCTCAGGGAGCACATCTGGGGTTGGAGATGGGGTGATCTGAGAAAACCAACCCTGTAGCAGTGGAGGCTTGATTGGCCCACGACCCTCATTTTTGGCCTTCTTCTTAGGTCTTGTTCCAAGGAGAGATGGGCCTCCCCATCCTGTGTGTGGGTTCTGTGTGGAACAGCTGGGATCTGCTGAAGGAAGGTGGGTCTAGGGTGGGAAGGTGGGAAGGGACATGGTAGAGGATGGGGCTGGGAAGGAGGTGACCTAGGGAAGCTGGATGCCCCTGGGAGAACTGGGATGTAGCCCTGAGGGCAGAACACTGTCTCCTAACAATAACCTTCAGCCCTCATTGTGCCATTGAGCCCTTTTACTATGCTCCATCCAACTTCTTGATTTTACTATGCCCAATCCAGCTTCCTTATTTTGGTGTGTTGATTGATCCAAGCACCTTGTCTTGGCTAACCATGTCTCTATCACTTAATACCCTAGGCTCCTTAAATACCTAAACAGATATTCTATTCCAAATGATTTATTAAATAACTGCTTTTTACAACTTAAAATCAAGTCTAACTGAAAATCAGAGTTCTTTCCAACCTGTGCTAACCGGTGGTGATATCCCTTATCAATATAATCCTGGCTAAAAAAAAAAAGAAAGAAACATGACTTCTTAGCTCAGCAGTTGTGTGTTTCCATCTAACATACTGCTGTAGCTTAGGAACCCCCGGTGAAGTTGCTGGCATTGCATGCGTGGGAGCTGAGAGGAAGTCAGGCTGTTGGTTCCAGACCTCTGGTTTCTTCGTTGTACGTCCTGTGTGCTGGAAGCTTGGTGTGTGAGCCCCTCCAGCACCCTCACAGAAATGCCTGGGCGTCTTCGTCCCTTTGTCTTTTCCCAGTTCTCCCTACAGGCCATTGGTCTTCTCTCATTTTCACCCTTACATTCTTCCTTCCAGGTTTCCTTACAGCACTGACCCAGGGCAAAGAGCTCCAAGCTCAGAACTCCTTCTCTGGCTTCACCTTGATGAAGCTGAGGTACTCCTCTGCCCTGGGAGGGGCCATCTTAGGTGCCAGGCATGTCGGGCACCTTCTTCCCATGGACTACAGTGTCAATGCCACTGCCTTCTACTCTCACACCTTTTCCTAGGGGGCTGGCCCTGGCTCCACCCATTCCACACCCACGGGACATGGTATGCTAGAGCAAAGGGATTTTATTATTTTTTTTTAAGAAACATAGGAGAAAATAAAGGCACTTTAACTCATCCCAGTTGGATTGTGTTATCAAGCACCCATGCTGTGTCTATCTTCAGTGCATCTCTACCGTTTATCCCTGAGGGCTCAGGAATGGTTCTGTCCAAGATTTAGAGCTCCAACCCCAGGTGTTAGTCTGTGGTTTGCTGCTGCTCAGTGTACTCTTGGGGATATAATTTATCTGTATTATCCCCACCATGTCCCTAGGATCTCAGTTTTCTCCCATCAAAGTGAGTGATGAAACCTGCTTTATCAATCAATAGAACTAAATAGACTTCTCAACTAGGAGTAACCTCAGGAATATCACACTCTTCTGTGACTCCTGGAGGGATATAGGGGACAGCAGAATTTTAGTCTGGAGAGTTTTTACCTCACTCAATTTGGTAGCAGTGAGCTGAAGTCTTTCATGTGAATGAATTCTTAAAAGAGGAAGATTGCTGCAATCCAAGGCCACCTAGACACCTGCCTCTTCCTGGCTGCTCCTGTCCTGGTTACAGCATGGCACTTTGTTTTCACCTGGAAATGACGAGCATCAGTGAGGAGTACACCTGATTCCAATCCCCTGGTTTCTGTAGTTTGATCAACAAAGACAAGCCTAAAGCTTCCTGTTCTGCCTATGTACTTTAATGATGAAAGACATTCTTGACCTACAGTGGCTGCCTGTACAAGGGTCCAGAGTATAAACTAATAGAAGGCATGGATCATGTCCTGGATATCATCTCTCAAACTTACATGTACCAGTTCAGGAGTTTACTTTAAACTCAGATTTCTATTGCCTTCCTTCTCTCCCCAAATGGTCAAGAATGGGTGAGATGATGAGTTTTCTTTTTTTGTAGCAACAACAACAACAAAATAAGATCTTTCTGTGTTGCCTAGTTTGGCCTGAACTCCTGGGCTCAAGCAATCCTTAGCCTCCAGAATAGCTGGGACTATAGGCAACCACTGTGCTCAGCCATGAATTTTAGTTTGTTCTAAACCGCTTAGGTAACTTCTACTGCAGATATCCAGCACCACTTGAGGAAGTTTGGTACTATAGCTTTGGGTTCTGACTAGACCGTCTAAGGGATCATGGATACTACCTTGTTCCTTAAGTTAGATGAATGTTCATTCAGTGTAGCATTCATACAAGAACAGAATGGCCATAGCCTTCATCCCATCAACAAGCTAGAGCCTTGAACAATAAGAACTCAAGCTGAATCCTTGCTGAAAGGATAGTCAACCATCTGCCTCCAGCCTTGCCTGCGGGGGCCCAGGACTCAACAATTCTCTAGCTTGCTGAGAATAAGGACATACCAGAAGTACCTTTGCTATATCAGTCCTCGTAAATGAATGGAGAGCTTGCTGGTGTTATTTTTTAATATGCTCTCAAGATTAGGTTCAGGGTAATCCCAGAACTCTGGGAGCTGAGGCAGGGAGATCAAAAGTTTGAGCCTGGCCTGGGCAACTTTCTGAGAACTCATGTCCAAATGACAAAGGGAGGGGTAAGGAGCAGAGAAAGAGTCTTTCTGAGAGTTGTGATCCAGATGCTGAAATACAGCAATGTGAGGAAGTCTAGAAAGAGGAAAGTGATTTGAAGCATGAATTGAAGCCCATGGAGAGTGAAGAAACTTCAGTGAAGAAGAGGGAAGTATCTGGTGGCACCTTATCCCTAAGACAGAACTCATTGTGTGAGAAGAATGACTCAAAGTTGTGGACACACTGTGACTTCTGGCAACTCCAGAAGCCTCCATGGTGGATACAGCCTGAGAGAAGGGAGCAGTGGTTATGAAGGAATGCACTAGCTGGTGGTGAGTGCTGAGCACTCAGTTGTGTGATGCAAGAGAGTGACTGGCCAGGGAAAGAATAAGCCAATGAGAGAACAGGATCTCAAGAGATGGAGGTCAGACATGTGGTTAATGATCTTGAAAGATTTACTTAAAAAATAGCAAGGGATGGGTCAGGGATATAGCTCAGCTGCATGAGTGCCTGCCTGAAGTACAGAGTCCCAAGGTACTAAGAAACAGAATCCCTGTTACTAAGAAAAAGAAAGGTACAATGAAAAATCAATACAGTAGCTGCTACATGAGGCAAGAATAACAAGATTGATTCAAGTCAGTTGGGAAAGCTGGAAATAGCACAAATGATATTTAAAAAAAAAACCACAGATGTCATGGTTAAAATACAGGTAAGTTGTATTAAAAATTTCCATGAGTTTTTTGAAAATAGCAATTAATGTGTAGAATTTTCACCTTAACTATGCAGATATCTGTGAGCTAAGCAACTACATTGAGGAGAACAGTGTAATACAAAAATCATGCTTGAATGCTTGTCATCTTGGTCTTTTTTTTTTTTTTTTTTTTGTGGAGCCAGGGATTGAACTCAGGCCCTTGCACTTGCCAGGGAGGCGCTAATTCCACTGAGCTATCTCCCTGGTCCATCTTGGTCTTCTAAATGTGTACTATTTCTAATGTCATATCAATTATTACTATAACTCTTCAAAGTAATTTTTTTTAAAAAGACAAACGGACAAGAATAAAAAATTAAGGTTTCTGGAAAACAAGTAGTAATAGGTCCAGTTATATAACTGTATATTAATCTGAGCAACAGATTTGATGATAAAAATAGGTAATATATCAACCATGGTTAATCAGCCAGTCTTCTGAAAATCTTTGTTTTCATATTTTTGGTGGAACCAGGTATTGAACTCAGGCTGTGTGCTTGCCAGGGAAATGCTTATTCCACTGAGCCGTCTCCCTGGCACCTCTTCTGAAAATCTGTAACATATGTATTGTATGTTACCATGTTTCTGTCTTTTTTTTTTTTTTTTTTTTTTTTTTTTTTTTTTTTTTTTTTTTTTTTTTTTTTTTTTTTTTTTTTTTTTTTTTTTTTTTTTTTTTTTTTTTTTTTT
>PVKA01023112.1:0-21732 GCA_004027165.1 Ctenomys sociabilis | reverse complement strand
GAAGAGCTGAGATTACAGGTGAGCACCACCACACCCGGTCTCAATTGTCATCTCAGTGTGCCCCAGAGGCAGGGCCAGAGCTGCAGGCTGGTGGTTGTACCCCTGCCTCTGAGTCTGCCTAAGCAAGTGCTTTAATCCGCTGAGCTATCTGGCCAGCCCTGTTTTTGAATTTTGTTCTTGCTTTTGTATTTTACTTTTCAAAATGAAATAAAATTAAATTTAATAAAAAATAAAATACAGTGTCCAGTTAGTCATAATAAAAAAATCTACATATCATAGTCAAGATTCCACAAATTCAAAACAATGGAACCTTGTGGCTGGTGAGATAGCTCAGCAGACTAAAGCACCTGCCTAGGCAAGCTTAGGCAAGTGAAGGGACCACATTTGATCCCCGGCACCATATGCCATGCCAGCCTCAGTGGCACACGACTATAATCCCATCGCTGGGGATGCTGAAAGCAGGAGGACTACTACGAGTCCAGGCTGCATAGTGAGATCCTGCAACAACCAAATACATTTAAATAACAATGACAAAAAAATAGAACCTTAAAAAATGTTAGGGAAAATAAAAAATCACTTATAATGGAAAGCCTATCAGAATCACAGCTTCTCAGCACAAACCCTCATGTCGAGAGCTTGGAATGAAGTATTTCAAGTTCTAAAGGAAAGAAACCTGCAACCCAGATAGATGTACACTGCAAAACTATCTTTCACAACTGTTAGAGAAATAAAAATACTTTCATTACAAAGAACATTTGAGGAGATTTATGACCACTAATCCAGCACTCCAAAATGTTTTGAGGGACATTGTAGAAAGAGATAACAAGGAATACAACTTGATGAACCACAACAGAAGAAACCCACCAAACAAATGGAGGGAGAAGGAGCCAACAAGAAAATAACATGACAAGGATAAGTCAGTACATGTCAGTTATAACCATCAATGTTAATGCTCTCAGTTTACCAATCAAAAGACACAGGGTGGCAGAATGATCAAGAAGCAAGATCCAACAGTATGCTGCATTAAGAAACACATTTAATTCAAAAAAATTCATACACTGAAACTCCAGAGTATAGAAAACAATATTTCATGTGATAGGAATCCAGAAAAAAAGTAAGGGTAGCTATACTATTTGCAGACAAACTGAATTTCAAGCCAAGACTTATTAAGAAAGATAAAGTCATTACATCCTTGTAAAAGGAATATTACAAGAGGAAGAGATAGCCAGGCATGGTGGCGCATGCGTGTAATCCCAGCACTCAGGAGGCTGAAGCAGGAGGATTGTTGTGAGTTCGAGACCAGCCTGAGCTACAAAGTGAGCTCAAGGCCAGCCTGAACTGCATAATGAGACCCTGTCTCAAAAACACACACACACACACACACACACAAAAAAAAAGGAAGAGATAATATGCAACAAATAACAGTGCACATAAATACAGACATAAAAAATCAAATAAGTACTAATACAATAGTATTGGGGGATCAAAATACCCCAGTGTCAGAAAAAACAGATCAAGTAGACAAAAATCAACAATGAAATAAAACCAAACTCGAACAAATGGATTTAGTGTCTACATAGTTCCACCTCATAACATTAGTGTACACATTTTTCTAAGCTATACATGAGACATTTCCCAAAATAAACCAAATACTAGCCAATAGAACAGCTAGTATTTGCAAGTTGAAATTACACCATGTGTATTATCAGACCATACTGCAATAAAATTGGAAATCAATGGCAAAAGAAACCATAAGAACTTCAAAAACACATAGAGATGAAATAGCACTTTCCTGAACAACCAATAGGTCACAGATGTAATGAAAGAAGAAATTAGACAGCTTCTACAATTAAATGATAATGACAGTACAACATACTGGAACTTACAGAATACAATGAAAGCAGTCTTAAGAGGAAAATTTATAGCAATGAATACCCATATTAGGAAAGCAGTGCAAGCACAAATAACCTCATGGTGAATATTAAACTTCTAGAAAAAGAACATCAGGCTAAGCCAAAAAATCATGAGAGGAAATTACAAAGATCAGAGCAGAAATTAATGCATTGGAGATTAAGAAAATAATATTAAAAAATGAATCAAAGAATTGGTTCTTCAGAAGATTAAGTAAAATTGGGAAACCCTTAGTCAACCTTATTAAAAAGGAAAAAGACTCAAATCCACACAATTAGGAACAAAAAGGGTAAAATCACAACAGACCATGCAGAAATCTATGTCACCTAAACCTACTTTGAAAACGTGTATTCCAATAAGATGAAAAATGCAGAAGAAATGAACAGATTTCTAGATACACAGTAATTACCAAAGTTGAATCAAATTAATAAATCAGTATCGATAAAATTGAGGATGTAATTAAAATCCTACCAGGTAAGCACTGATGTATTTATTGCTGCATTCTACAAGAAACTTAGAAGACCTAATACCACTACTTCTGCCAACTAATGAAATTGGGAGAGAAGCAGTACTCCCATATTCATTCTTGGAAGTAAGTATCACCCTGATGCAAAAACAAGAGAAGGTCACAAATAAGAGAACTACAGGGCAATCTCCCTAATGACCATAGATGCAAAAATTCTCAGTAAGATTCTGGCAAACTTCACACACACACACACACACAGGACGGGGGCCAGGGAGATAGATCAGTGGAATACATGCTTGTCTGGCAAGTACAAGGTCCTGAGTTCGATTCCTGGTACCACCAAAAAAAAAAAAAAATACAAAAAGAATGTAAGAAATTACAAGATACATTATCAAGATTATGTATCATGACCAAGTGGGATTCATGCCATGGATCAACATACATAATAAATGTACCATATTAACAGAGCCAAGGACAAAAAACATATGATCATCTCAGTAGATACAGAAAAAGCTTTTGACAAAGTCCAGAGCCCATTCATGATAAAAACCCTACAGAATATTGGAATAGACAGTCTTTATCTCAATATGATAAAAGTCCTCTATGACAAACCAATAAGCCAATATCACTAAAGGGACAAAAACTGGAAGCTTTCACTCTAAAATCAGGAACAAGACAAAGATGTCCACTATCTCCACTTTTATCTAACATGGCCCTGGCAACTTTAGCCTGAGCAATTAGACAAGAGAAAGATATAAAAGGAATAACAATAGAAAAAGAAAGTTAAACTATAAAATTGGAGTATCATGGATGACATGATACTCTATAAAGATCCCAAAAACATCACTAAAAATGGCTAGATTTAATAAACAAGTAGTGCAGCTGGGTACAAAGTCACTCCAAAATCAAAAACCTTCCTGTACACAAGTAACAAAGTCACTGAGAGAGAAATTACACCTTTCACAATACAATCTAAAAAAAAAAAACAAAAAAACCTAGGATTTAGTCTAATGAATGTAAAAAATCTTTATGTTGAAAATTACAGTACTCTGAAAAAGATTAAAGAAGATAGCAGAAAATGGAAATAAAAAAAGAAAATGGAAATATATCCCTTGCTCTTTGGTACGAAGAACCAAATAGTGAAAATGGCCATATTTCCAAAGATGTTATTCAGATTTAATGCAATTTGGGTCAGAATTCCAACAGCATTTCACAGAATTAGAGAACACAATCTGAAACTTCATTTGGAACAAGAGGAGACCTGTAATAGCAAAGGTAAGTCTGGGCAACAAAGGCAAGGCAGGAGGAACTACAATGCCCGATTAAACCAGACTGGAAGATCAGTGGAACAGGGTAGAAAATACAGAAAACAAATCCAGACATACTTGGCCACATTTTTGACAAAACTGCCCAACACATTCAGTGAAAGAAAGCCTCTTTAAAAATAATGCTGAAAAAACTGGGTCTGTAAATGTCAAAGATTAAAATTGGACCCATATCTTTCACCATGCACTAAACTAAACTAAGTTCTAAATCAGTGGCCTAATGATTAAAACAGAAACATTAAATCTGGTAGAGGATAGAATACGAAAAACTCTGGAAGATACTGTTGTAGGCACTTTTAAGAAAAAAAAAAGTAGCTATCACAAAGAATCAACAAGTAGGATATTAAGCTTTTGCACAGCAAGAGAAACCACCACCAGAGTGAAGAGACAATCCACAACGTGGAAAACTTACCAGTTATTCCTCAAAGATTGCTATCAAGAACACATAAGGAACTAAAAAAAAAAAAATCAGAACTCCCAAATTTAAAGACTTAACCCCAAAATGGGCATCTGAGATGAATATTTACTCAGATGAAGAAATACAGTAAATAAAATATGAGAACATTTTCAACATCATTGGTCACTCAGGAGATGCAAATTAAAACAACACTGAAATTCCATCTCACCCTAGGAAGAATGGCTATTATCAAGAAATCAACTAATAATAAATCCTGGTGGGGTTGTGGGGAAAAAAGAAACCCTTCTTCACTGTTGGTGGAGGTGGAGGTTGGTGCAACCTCTGGAAATAAGTGTGGAGATTCCTCAAACAACTAGGGTGTGGTGGTGGTGAGGACTGTTTCAAGTTCAAGGCCAGCCTGTGCTACAAAGTGAGCTCAAGGCCAGCCAAAATTACATTGTCTCAAACACACACACACACAAAAAAGTCTCATTTGACCCAGTTATTCCCTTTCTTGGATATCTTCTAAGAACAATTAAAAATGCATACTTCAGAAATATATGTATGACCATGTTTATAACAGCACAATCCATAATAGCTACACATTGGAAATAACACAAATGCCTATCACCCAAGGAATGGATAAAAAAGATGTGATATTTTTATAGTGGAGTACTACTCAGCCAGCCATAAAGAAAGATAAACTTGAAATTTTTATAGGTAAATTGCTGCAACTTGACACCAGACTCACAAAGGAGATAATCGAGACTCATGTATAATATCATACTGTCTCCCTAATATGAGAAGCTGAAGGAGTAAATGAGATCCAAAATTTATAATAGATATTGTAGGGCTGGGGGGATAGTTTGGTGATCTAAGTGCCTGTCTGGCAAGCACAAGGACCAAGGTTCAATCTCCAGTACCACATGCTGTGCCATCTCTGCACTAAGCTGGTGGAGAGGCTGAGACAGGAGGATCATTATAAGTCCAAGCTGCATTACAAGACCCTGTACCAGAAAGACAGAGAGAGAGAGAGAGATCATAAAATGCAAAGAAGCTGTTTAAAAAGAAACGGATGGGGGAAAGGAGAAAAGCAAGGGAAGAATATATATATTTATATACACACACAAGATAGTTAAAATCTATACTGCTAATTTGTCTTAATTCATTAAAAAAGGTTTGTGCTGATATTTTTTTGACAATTAAATGCATATAACTTGTACTCTGAGTAACAAAAGATAATATATAATGCATTTTCTTTTTTTTTTTTGTATTTTAGGGAAGGGTCTACAGGGTGTTCAGGGTCTCACTTACTAGATCTGACTTGTAGTGATTCACCTGTTTACAGCCTCCCAAGAGCTGGGATTATAGGCGCAGGCCACCACACCCAGTCTCAATTGCCAGTTCAGCATGCCAGGGGCAGGGTAAGGCCAGCATGGCAAGCCCTGGTGCTTGCTTGCAACTGCTTTAATCCACTGAGCTATTTGGCCGGCCTGCATTAACTATTATTACTCTTTCATTGTCTTATTTTGAATTTTCTATTTAATTAATTTAAAAAAAAATTTTTTTTTTTTCAGAGCTGGTGATTGAACTCAGACCCTTGCACTTGCCAGGCAAGCACTTATTCTATTGAACTATCTCCCCAGCCCCCTGAAATTTCTTTTCTCTTTAAAATTCAACAAAAAAGATTAGGCTCAAGCAGTATTTTGGCCTAGACTTCACAAATACTGACAGACTTTATGTTCTTTACATTGGTTATGTATCTTCCTATTTTCTAGATGCTGCAACTCCAGCTGGACTGTGGGAAATTTAGAACAGAGTAAAAAGCTGTGTTTTTAGTCCTAGTATATGTGTTGAATAAATGTTAAAATGATGGCCCTTGTTTTTGTTTTTTCTTTTTGGTTCCTGTGCAAACCTAAGGCCTCATACATGCCAAACAAGTGGTCTTGGGGCCGGGGAGATAGCTCAGTGGAGTAAGTGCTTCCCTGGCAAGTGCAAGGGCCTGAGTTCAATCTCTGGTTCTGCCAAAGGAAAAAAAAAAAAAAAATTAAGCCAAAGGGCTACAAAGACAAGTTGGGAAAATGTAATTAACTCAGGTCTCTGATTTTCAAGCACATTCTTTTTACTTTGTAACCTTATTTGAAAAGAAAACATTCAATGGAAACTGATCTTGAGACAAAAGAAATCTTACATGCATTTCCCCACATAGTGACCCAACCTTAAGAAAAGGACACCACTGCCAGAAAAGTGCTTTTTATTTTCATTTTATTATTTTTTTCAACAGCTGCCATTCGGTTTATATAGCAATTTTTTAAAGTAAGTTTTTCCATTTTTGATATTTTTATGAAAATTGCTTTAAAGCCCTTTCCCTTCCCCAAAGAAGTGTTAATAACTGCCATGTAATGTTTATTTAGGAGAGGAAGAAACAGCTTTTAAACACTTGTGAAGCAGAAACATGAGTACAGACCTAGGTCAGCTGCGTGCCAGCCTGCCCCGGTCACCATCAGTATTTCAGTCACCACCCTCACCAACGGCTCTAGGCCCTGTAATGTCCCTCTGGGGCATTACTTGTTCCTCAAGTTCCACTCCCCTTCTCCTTTCCCCCTGTTGTGGGTGCTCTTTCCTTCAAATGTGTCCCACACAGACAGTATCACCTTTAACATGTGGTCAGTTTTGTAAGTGGAGACATGATGCTGTATGTAGAAAGTTCAGAGATTCTCCCATCCAGTCTAGGGGAAAAAGAAACATCCAACCCAGCACTGATCATTTTACTTTCTTGTCTGCTCAAGCACATGCTTACTGGATGGATCTACGAGATACTTCAAAAGTCGAACATGTAGCAGATAGCACAATAGTTCCGTATAAAAAAAGCTGAAAATTATAAAAAGTTTCTGCAGCAATTGAGGTTCCTTTTATGGAACTTTGGATGGCAAAGCTGGTTCTGAAAAGAATTCCTTTGTCACACACAGTAGCTTCCTTCATGGAACCCTATGTTTAGAGGCTTCCATTAGAGCACAGAAAGTTTCAAAATCCAAGTTTACAAGGCTCTTTGTTGACGTAATGGCATACTCTTCCGTGGATATTTCCAGCCATAAAAAGAACCACCCAGACATGTCTTGCATGAGCCTCAAAAACATACTACATGAAAAGAACCAGACAGAAGCCAGACATAGTGGATAAGCCCACTGACCCAAAACGTCCAGAAAAGGTGAATTTATAGAAACAAAGTCGATGGGAGTGGACCAAGGGCTGACTAAGTGGGCATGAAGGATCTTATTAGGGGAGATGAGGATGTTCTAAAGTTAAGTAATGGTTACAGCTGCACTACTGAGGAAAGTTACTGAAACTACTAACATGAACACTGGAAATGTGTGAATTTTATAATATGCTTCATTGAAATTGTTTATCCAAAAAGGATTCCCTGCTCACCAACCACCTGTCAAGCATTAAACATTTTTGAAAGCTTACAACAGATTATCATTTTGTGTTGATTTATATGGTGAAACATCTTACTGTTTTATAGAAAATAATTTTATTAACTATAAAATAGTAAAATATTTAAAATATTTAATCTTAGGGAGCTAGGGACATAGCTCATTAGTACAGTGTTTGCCTGGCATGTGCAAGGCTCTGAGTTTCATCCCCAACATTGAAAAAAGAAAATAAAATCACTTTCATTTTTAAAAAGTATTAAATAGGCTAAAAGTGTTTATTATTTTTAAATAAAAGGCAGCCAATAAGAACGTAGAAAGCTGAACATATCTTTACAATGAGACTCAGCAAAATCTAAGGAGGCTTGACAAATTTTGTAAAATAAAGATGGTGCACCTGTCCTCTTACAGATGTCTCTGCTGTCCTCTGGAAACAGTAAGTATACATCTCTGGGCTGTCACTCTATGAAGATCAATGTATTTACATATCCTATTCTCATAAATCCCCTAAAAATGAGACTAGGAACAGCAGTGGAGGGTAGTGAGGGCAAAAGGCCAAATGATTTCCTTGGGAAGATTTCATGTTCCTCTGTCTCTGCCACAATAGCAGAAAATTTCTCCCATAGCTTCTCAGTATGGGGGAAGAGAAAGAGGGTGCCTTTCAAACTAGGACTAACCAAGTCAGTGGATGAAATTCCCAGGGAGCAGAGCACAGGCATACACAGGGACCAGCAGAACCAACCTTCCCTTCAGGCAGTAAAGAGTGAAATGATTCAGAAGAAATGTGGCAGGAGGTAAAGGTGTCAATGAGCACCAAATCAGGGTCATTTCACAAGTTTCCTTTACACACTCATCAAAATGAGGATGTTTACATTACCCTGGAGGAGAGTGGCTCGGAATACAGTCTTTCCCAACAGGCAGACATTTCCAAATCTTGGTCAACTTTGTCATTTTTCTGCTAATTCCCATACCTCAGGAATACTTGACCCAAGCAAGGTTATTAGCTTGTAATGCCAAGACCCTTACTAAAGAGGCCTAGCCCACCAGTCACCAGAGGGTACATTCTGGAATAGAATCTGGCAGTTACATGTCTACATAGAGCAGTAGTGGCAAATCTACAGGGTGTCTTAGTGGGTTGTTCGTTATTTAAAGCTCTAAAGGCTCACCATCACTAACCAAGGGTTTGCAGCAGTCTAATGCAAGAAGATTCATTCTGTTTCCTTTGGCTGCATCTTCCCACAACTTTCTGCTCTAATATGTTAACTGCCATTGTGTTCACCTGGCATCCTCAGCCTCTCTACAAGCAAGGCAAAACTTTGACATTATAGCAATAAATGATTTGAGAAACTCTGCTTAGCATTTCAGTAATAACATTTACTTTTAATCCAAAGTTAGCCTCATAACCTTGTTTTTGTTTTTGTTATGGTACCAGGGATTGAACTCTGGACATTGTGCTTGCCAGGCAGGCGCTTAAGCCACAGAGCTATCTCCCTGGCCTAAGCCTTATAACCTTGGAAAGATATCTCAGCTATGACTTTGGAAACTAAAGTTTTACAAAGATCTAGCCTTTTCTTCACGATTTTTCCTGACCTACCCTTACATAATACCCAGAAGTCAACCTACTGTCATAGAAACTGGCCTAAGACCCAGAGCAGTTACTCAGGGCTGGGTTATATTCTCTAAATTTCTGTTGAAGCTTAAAGGTCTAGAAAAACTGAAAAGATATTCTTTTAAATTTTTTTTTCCTTGAAGAAAAAGAAATTATTTCCATCTTAAAGCTTTTGTGTCAGATAAATAATTAACAAATAAACTAACACTGGAACCAGCCAGATTGGCAACTGTTAAAAACACATGTTCCATTTCTATATAAGTTCTCAAAACTTCTAGTTGCCAAAACAAAACAATAGTGATTTAAAATTCAACATCAAAATTATTACTTACAAATACAAGCCTTGCCATTAAAGCGCAAAAGTCTCTAGCCTAGTTTGCAACCAGAACTTCTTCTAAGAAGACAAGTGAGATTGAGAATTCCAGCCCTTACTTGGTGGAATGTCTGTGAGACCCACATGACTTTTCTGCTAAGAAGCTGGCAAGCACTTTTAGAGGTGATCCTGAGGCCTGTGGTACAATTATGCCCCCTACCTCACAAAATAATTTAGATGCAAAAGATTGGGCCATAGGAGGAATCACTAGAAGCACTACTCCTATTCATGCCACAAGGGATCACTTTGCTAGCTGCTGCTTCTCTTGTGGTACAGGGTCTCACCATGCAGCTCAGACTTGTAGTGATCCTCTCAGCCTCCCCAGTACTGGGATTATAGGTATGTCCCACTATGCCTGGCCCACTAGCTGCTTCTTGATCCTGGAGTCAGCACAGTGCCTGTCTGAGTAGGACAGGAAAATCTAGCCTTCAGATTGCAGGTCATCTTGCAGAGACCAAACACGCTTTGTGAAACCATGCTAAAGAATGACATCTGAGATGAGCCAGCACAGCAGAAGGCAAGATGAGCCCTCTTGGACCATACTGAGATTAGCTTCTCCGAGGATCAGAAGAGTTGACCCTCAGGATGGGCACATCGCCACTCTGAGGTCCCTGTAGGGCTTCCCAGGTGGGCAGCCAAACAAGTGTCCTGTTACACTCTGTGATAAGAGCTAAACAGGGTCTTGCTAAAGGCTCTTCCTGCAACCCCAGCATGTTTCCAACAGCTTTCAGCATCCTGAGCTTGGACTGGCTAGTGGAGACTAAAGCAGAAACAGCAGCACAGGAGAGAGATTTTCTCTATTTATACATTTCAAATGGCCTTTCCTTATTCGAGGCAACAAACTCAGCTGAAAGTTGGAATAAAGATGTTTGTTTGTTCAGAGTCCTCCTTGCAAAACAGTTAATAGTTGCATTCTCTCAAGGCAGAGACTTTGGGAATTAATGTGCTATCCTCCTATGACACATGACTTAATGATGCCATTTTTTGGACTGGGAGAGAAGCTGTAGGTTTATGTTTTAAATCTGCATTACTATGTACCTGTTCAAAAAGTCAATGAAAGGCTGGGGTGTATTTTAGGGGGAAAACATATTTCCTAGCATGTACAAGGCCCTGGGTTCAATCACTGGTACTGCAAAAACAAAATAACAAGTCAACAAGGGGGTTCTTAAGAGCAAGAATTTCTTCCATTTTCCAGACCCTAATCCTTCCATCCAACCTCTGTCTTACATCTACATACTGAATTTATATTGACTTTATTTCAAATTACATGACTTTTCCCTTTCAGACCTACTGCATGGCCCAATAGCAGTCATACAAAGGCCACTACTTTCTCAAGTCTCTGCAAGTCCTTGTCCTAAGAGCATGACCAGAACTGGACACATTCTCTTTCACACATGACACTGTCATCTACATTTCTGTACACAAAGGCAGCTCTGGGCACCCAGGTTAGTTCCTTAGAAGACAACAGGAACACACCCACAGAGGTCAATCTAGAAAACTCAAAATCTGGGTGTAAGGGAATAGGAACATTTATTTGATAATAGCTTTAACTATCCCAGAGGATCAGGTTCAGTCATGTGGCGAAGCAGGACTAAGTCACTTCTGAGTTCTTTTGCATAATCCGTTAAGGTGAAGAGAAGCATGCACACTGTGTAATGAACTTGCTACTGTCCTAAAAAAGTATGTCCTTGAAAAAGTGCATAAACCTTTTTGAGGAAATTAAGATACCAGGAGAACCAAGTGTTCATGGGGTTAAATGACAATAATGATGACGATGATGATAATAAAGATAATGATAAAAAAAATACAAAGTTGCCTAATAAATGTAAGAAACAACAAACAAGGTTCAAGGATGCTTTCTCCAGGCTAAGCTGATGGCCATATACTTTTGTTAACATCTTTCCTTAGAAACAATAGGCCTGGTGTGGAAAAAGAGTCAAGGGGAACAGATACTATGAGTCTATGTGGAAAATCAGCACTAAGTTCTCCTTCACCTGGTAATAGTCTAATGGCAGCTGTAAACAGAGGCTTAAGAATAGGAGAACAGGGTCAGGGAGATAGCTCAGTGGCATGAGCGCATGTTTGGCAAACATAAGGTCATGAGTTCAATTCCCCCTGTAACACACACACACACACACACACACACACACACAACGATTACTAAATGACTGAAGTGACAATCACTATGACAGTCCTCCCCCTCTGATTTGCAACTTCCACCAACCATCAAAGAGCTGCCATAAACCAAGAACTTTAACTCTGTACCCCTCTGATTTACAACTTCCACCAACCATCAAAGAACTACCACAAACCAAGAACTTTAACTCTGTTTTCTGGAATGGGGTTCAGAGCAGGGAGAGAAGAGCTCAGCAGGCCACTGAGTGCACTGTGGAAACTCCATGGATCGTGGCAGCTGAGCTTCCTATTCTGGTTTGTCCAATCTGTTTCTTCAGCTTGCCCCCCTTCCTATCTGGCTCTACAGACTCCACAAATAGATCTCTGGTATTCCTTGCTTCTGGGTATGCATATAAGAGGTGAGGAGGGTATTTCTTAAATACCCTGCTTTGCTTGGTCAGCTTATTTTGTTTACATACAGACAGCAGGACATTCTTGATAAAAGAAAAGAAATGCAATTTCCTTAACTTAGAAGAGCTAATTCAAAACAAAATAGGAAACTGTTCCAAATGAAAGTCAGTAGAAAAAAAGAGAAATAAATACTCAGAGGCTTATAGTAAGACCGAGCACATTAGCTACTCAGAGTCACAGTATCCATCTAACCACCATTCCCCATCCCAGCTGTGCACCCCTTGCCCACCCCATCCCCTCTTCAGCTCTGCCCTTTTGTGCATTACTATCCCCAGATGCAGGGACAGGAAGTCCTCCTTGAAGCTTTCTCTTGAGTCAGTACTTCTCTCCTGGAATAAATTCCTTGGCATCTGGGTTGAGGTTACTTTTGCTCTGAAGAAAGAAAAAAAAGAAAAACTGATAACAAATCCCAAGGCAACCTACACTTTGTAACTTACTATCTCCCCATTTTCTTTTTGGCAGATCAAAAAGATCTGGGGATCAAGCTCGGGGCAAGCGCTCTTCCACTGAGTTGCCTGCCTCCCCAGCTCCTGCTATGTCCCCTCCCCTTTCCATTACTGCCACTACCTTCCCTTTTTGCCTTAAGTAGAGAGAAAAAAAGACTTCCTGTGACTTGGATTGGGCTGCTCTCAGCAGCACCTAATACACTCAGCCCTGAACAAGCTCATTTTCTCCTTCCAACCTTAGGCTCCACTCTTTTATGATACTTTCTAAAATTTTACCAAAGGCTCTAAATTCAACTCTAAAAAGAATTTTTCAGTTCACTGAATACATTAATCTGGTAAAAATCTGGATATTATACAAAACCAGTCAAGACACAACACTATTTTGTGAGTGTGCACATGTGTGTGTATGTGTTATGTGTGTGTGTGTGTGTGTGTACTGGGAACTGAACTTGGCACCTTGTGCTTGTGAGGCAATCATACTCTATTTTTCTTCATTTTCTGTACTCTGGTTATTATAAACACTTCAAACCTAGAACAACTGCAGGCCACAATCACTGTGAACATGACTGGTACGAGAACTACACCACTTATAGAATTCCATACCACATAAACATAGAAGCAAATAATTCATTTATCTGTTCTACATCTAAGCAAAAATGGCTTCTCAGGGGACTATGTGTCTTCCAAAATGAACAGTTAATTTTATGAAAGAATCACTCAAAAGAGAAGGACAGCACTACATGTCCATTTCAAACCAAACTTCTTCAGTTTTCAAAATTTTATCTTTCATCCCACTTCTTAGAAAAACCCACTGGGAGAAAACTAAAGTTGGGGACGCTGCAACACTGTTCCTTTCACGGTGCTGTGTGAGGAGCAACATGACTCCACTGCACCCTCTCATCAATGCCTGCCTGAGCA
Organism: Ctenomys sociabilis; assembly: GCA_004027165.1. Classification (NCBI taxonomy): domain Eukaryota; kingdom Metazoa; phylum Chordata; class Mammalia; order Rodentia; family Ctenomyidae; genus Ctenomys; species Ctenomys sociabilis. The sequence goes on along the minus strand of PVKA01023112.1, from coordinate 8,270 downwards.
CTAGAGAAACAGAGACTAAGATGGCTCCAGAGAAAATGTTCTGATGGCCATAAAGTCAGAAGAGTCTGTGAGAGCCGGGCGTGGTGTCACATGCCTGTAATCCCAGCACTCGGGAGGCTGAGTCAGGAGGATTGTTGTGAGTTCAAGACCAGCCTGAGCTACAAAAGTGAGCTTAAGGCCAGCCTGAACTGCATAGTGAGACTCTGTCTCAAACAGACCAACAAAAAAAAAAAAAAAAAAAGATTTCTTTGGTACCAGGATATAGCTCAATGGCGTAAGCACCCGCCTGGCAAGTTGCAAGGTCCTGAGTTTGATTCCTGATACCGCCAAAAAAAAAAAAGTCTGTGATCCCAAATCCTACATTCTTCTTACTATATCACGTGTGCATGGTGCTTACCAAAATATCTTCCGAATCATGCCCATCACTGACTGACAGTCCATTTAACTGTTGCTGTAACTGTCCCATGGCCTGAGGCAGGTCTCGTGCTGGAATAAACCAGTCTTGGTCTTCCTCATCTAGCATCTCCTGAAAGCAGCGGTCCAAGAAGTCTTGCTCCTGCAGCTCCTCCTCCACCTGGGAAGTGAAGGAGAGTAGGTCAGGTGTACTAATCCAGGGGCTTCATCCCTTCGAGAGTTTTCCCCAATCCTTTCCGTCACAGGTTACTACTCTGCAACCCAGAATGATCTTGTGTGAGACCTAAGAATTAACATGCTTCTAATGGCTGCCTAGAGAAAATAACTTTTTACTGAATTCCAACAAAACTGGAGAATAGCTATCCTAAAGAGCAGAGCTCATTCCTATTACTTTGTTTAGTGAAATTTTGTATCATTTCTTATATTTTTGGTACCATTTCTCTTTTTTTCTTGTACCATTTCTAATGTGTTTTTTCTAAATTACTATTTTGTATTTTTAATTTTTTTAGGGGGGTAGTGGAACCAGGAATTGAACTCAGACCCTTGCACTTGCCAGGGAAGCACTTATTCTACTGAGCCTTTTCCCCAGCCCCTTAAATTTTTTTTAAAAAGAGCAGAACTCCTACGTCTTCACAGACCTTAAGGTCTATACTATCTGACACAGATATTTTCCACTTATAATGAAAAATCACTTTACAGCTTGAAATTCTATCTTGTACACACAGAGCTTCTGAATTTCCCACAGAAAGGGACAGGCAGCACACAAGTACTACTTGATAGTGAAGATTAAGCCCTAACCAATTCTCAGGTCCTGGGCCACTTCCTAGTAATGACACCCCTAAAGCAAAAACTACAAAGCTTTAAAACCTTAGATATAAAGTATGCTTTTTTGGTGTATCAGTATAGTATTCTCTCAAAACAAGAAATATATGAATATATAAACAACTGCAGGCCGGGCATGGTGGCGCATGCTTGTAATCCCAGCACTCGGGAGGCTGAGGCAGGAGGATTGTTGTGAGTTCGAGACCAGCCTGAGCTACAAAGTGAGCTTAAAGCCAGCCTGAACTGCATAGCGAGACCCTGTCTCAAAAAGACAAAAAAAAAATAAAATAAAATAAAAAATAAACAACTGCATTTCAAAATAGAGCAGTATAAATCTAGACTATCTTACACTGCTTTGTAGACACTGTACTCTTAGTGAGAATATAATTTATCGCACAGGTTTCTTGTTTTATTTTCTGAGACGGGGTCTCATTACCTGATTCAAGCTAACCTCAATCTTGTCATCCCACTGCCTCAGCCTGAATGATTGAAAGTACGGGCATGTGCTATTCTTTCAGGCTCACTTTGCAGATTTTAGTATGACTACTTCTCTTCCTAATTCGTATTCGGTAAACCCTTCTTTCTTTCAGCCTGCTTAACAGCAGATTCACAGTTCATTAGCATCACCACTGGTAGGGAGGTCAAGCAAAAAATAATACCAATCAACCCATAGTTACCTCATGCATTTAGAAGAAAAATCGCTTGTAGCAAGACTTTAAAAATAGTATTTTTTTTTTTTTTTCAGAACCAGGGATTGAACTCAGGCCCTTGTGGCTTGCTAGGGAAGTGCTTATTCCACTGAGCCATCTCCCCAGTCCTTAAAAATAGTATTTCAATGTCACAATTGACCACATATTTTATTAACCTCAAGTGAATCATAAAGTTATGAAGTTCTTAAATTTAATATGACCATGTCTGAACATTTCCTAATATTTTCTTTTTCTTTGTATTTAGTACAGGGTGTACAAGGCTTCACTATATAGGTCAGACTCATAGTGATCCTCCTGTTTTCAGCCTCTCAAGTGCTGGGATTATAGGTGCGCACCACCATGCCCAGTACTCCTAATATTTTCCCTCTCAATTCTTTTTCTAACACCCGCTTTTCCTGCACTTGGTACTGGACCAATGTTCTCATGCATGCACAAGCACTCTTGCCACTGAATGAGACCTCCAGCCTTTGCCATTCTTTTGAAACACTTTTGTTGTTTCTGTTTTAAGGCTTTACCACTTGAATCCATTTCTTTTATTGTAGCAATAATCCATTTTCTTTATATAAGAGTTTTGAATTCAACTTTTTAAAAAATTTTTTGTACTGGGAATTGAACTCAGGACTTAGCACTTGCCAGGCAAACGCTGTGCAACTGAGCTAAATCCCCGGCATTATATAAAAGTTTTGAAATTAGAACTACAAAAATCAAAATGCAAATGTCTCCCTTAATCTCAGACAGATGAACATTGACAACCATTTGGAACCTATTGTAACTTTTATTTACTACACTTTCACAAGAAAATGATGGGAGCTTAGAGTTAAAAAAAAAATTGTTAGAAATGTATATATATGCAAATGAACCATAAGATTTAAAAATTCACCAATTTTTTTTTTTTTTTTTGTATCTTTCCACATGGTAGGAAGATGAATGACAGCACATATTACAAACTACATGTGGTCAATTTTTGCTTGTTTTTTTTTTTTAGGTGGAACCAGGATTGAACTCAGACCCTTGCACTTGTCAGGGAAGTGCAAGGCTTCCTAATTGGCTTCCTAATTCATATTTGGCAAGTTCCTTCCCTTTAGCCTCCTTAGTTTCAGGGGTTCCAAATATTTCTATACTACATGTCTTGAGCTGATTTTGAGAAAAAAATTAGGTTCTAGGTAGTAAGTTGCCCAGACACTTTTTCTTTCTTTCTTTCTTTCTTTTTCGTTTTTTGTGGAACCAGGTATTGAACTCAGGCCCTTGTGCTTGCCAGGCAAGCACTTATTCTACTGAGCCATCTCCCCCGCCCCTAGACACAGTATTTTTTGACACTCCAACAATATATGTAAGAAAAAACAATAAGATGAAACATTTTATAGTAATAAGAATGCTACAACTCAACATAGTGAAAACAAAGTAACCTATAAGGTACAAGAAAAATATCAATCAAATCCCAAATCCCAAACTTCTAGTTCTCAAATGAAAGACAAATAAGTCTTCTCTGAAATATACAACCCTCCACATTGACTCATGTAATAGTTCAAAATAATGTTGCCAAAGTAGTATTTCCTATGAAACATTAGGGCTGAGGAAATTTGAGCAATTATTCACCTGATCAGCCCTTTTAAAGGCCTAATATGTACTGCAGCCCTTAAAGTTGCCAGGGATATAGCTGTCATTGTTTTCCTAGTTCTCAACCAAGTTATAATTTTTAAGGCTCTTAAACTAGTTTTCACCAAACACTGTGTGTGCATGTGTGTATTTGCAATACACATATGTTTTTGCAAAAAACTAGCTTTCCACTACTTTTCCACACACCCTGCCTGAGTTTGCTAAACTACACAGGAGCTCACAGCTGATATAGTCAGTATAGACATCTGGCTCTTAATAGTCCAAGTACTAGTCAGCAGGTTTAAGAACATGTCAGTGAATATAATCAGAGCCAAGACAAATCAGTTATGCTTTCTATAATCAATTTTTATTCACTCAGAGGCTAGATTAAGGCAGAGTGGAACAGGTATGTCACCATAAAAGCCAAACACAACTATTCTAAAACCCCACAGAAAATATATTTAATCTTCACTCAGAGTTCTTAATAGTCTGCATTTATTTTCAAAATAAAATGCAGGAGGCAGCACTGACAATGAGTTTTCTTGGAGGCTTTTTTGGTCTTATTTGTGAGATTGACATTATCCTTAACAGTGGTGAAACGAGGAAGACGGCCAATATGAAAACTGAAGATGGCAAAGTAGGAAAACACTATCTCAGAGCCAGGGAGATGGCTCAGTAGAATAAGCGCTTCCCTGGTAAGCGCAAGGGCCTGAGTTCAATCCCTGGTTCTGCAAAAAAAAAAAGAAAAGAAAAGGAAAACACTATCTCTTCTATGATGGAGTCTTTTTCAGGAAAGGTAAACCTAGCCTTTAAGCAACCTGGAAAGAGGGTAGAGCACCAAGGAATTAGAACTGAATTTATAGGTCAAATTGAACTATTCAATGACAGAGAATGAACTTTCACCAGTGATTTGAATCTCCAGAACAAGCATCTGCTGAACAGCCTGAAACGTGAAGTGAATTAGGAAGAGAAAAGGAGAAAATCTATACTTGTTTCAGATTAAGTTCAGCAGGTTAAAAATGGTTGCAGCATGTGTGGGGGGGAGAGGCCAAAACTCCATATGTAATAGTCTTCCTTTATCTTACAGTGCTGCATTTATTTTACAGTATAACCAAATGTTCATGTATAAACATTTTCAAAAGTGCTTTCTTTGAAACATTGGAAATTGCCTAAACTGCCTTTATTTTATTTTTTAACCACACACTTTGATGATAAGCACTCAAATACTACATCAGCATAAACATTAAAGATTTTCATTTGAAAAAAAAACAAAAATAAAATGCAGAGTATTCCATGTCTTACAAGCCAATGAAATCAATAACCCATAGCTGGACATAGTGTATCTCTGTAATTCCAGAACTCAGGAATAGATAACCCCCAAAGTATAGAAAACTCACTACCACTGTTTCTTATTGTTCCACAGTTTAAGCTATTAATTTCATGCTGATCATGTGAAATCATGATCAGGCATGGTGGCACAAGCCTATAATCCTAGTACTCTGGGAGGCTGAGGCAGCAAGACTGCAAGTTTGACCCCAGCCTGGGAAACAGAGACGTTATAACAAAATGTCAAAAAGGAGTGAGAATGCAGCTCAGGGTGAAGGTCCCGTGTTCAGTCCCCAGAACCACATCCACACTCACAAATACAAAGCTATGGTCAGGACATGACCTCAATCCTCTGGGATTAGTGAGAGCCCTGTTTGATTTTAAACTCTAGGAATCTCCCTCAGTGTTTTACAGTCACCTACAGAAATCCAATAAACAATCTTGTCAGAATGAGGATTGGAGTAGCAGGGCCTCTCCATTACTGTGTAACTTAATATCACAGTACAATTAATTACTGTACAGAACTTAGTTCTGCATTGGCTCATCAGGTAAGAATTTTCTGTTCTCAGCTGATTAACTTGATGACTTTTATCTTCTTTCAATCAGCCTGGTAGAGAATTATTGTCTTTTAGCACCTCAAGATGCTTTTTAGTCATTCCAGCTGAGGCCTCCAACTATCTAAGTTATTATAAAGCCAATTTTTCTTTTTGTCAACCTGACAGTAAAATATTGCAGCCGAGTTCCATGTAGCATTAGGGTTTCACTTCTTTCTTTACCTGTCTGTTGAAATCCTCTTCATTCTCCATCCACATGTACTCTGCAAATGGGTTTTCCTTCTCATCATGCCCATTTAATCCCTGGTCCTCTTTGGATTTCACACTGGGTGAAGTATTTGCCATGCTGGGTCCATTCATTGTGACAGAACCTAAGCAGAAGCAAAAGAAAGATTAAGAAGAATGTAAGGATCAAACAAATAAATGTAAACCTACAACATTCTAATTCTTTTTTATTTTATTTATTTATTTACTTTGAGACAGGGTCTCACTATGCAGTTCAGTCTGGCCTTAAACTCACTTTGTAGCTCAGGCTGGTCTCGAACTCACAACAATCCTCCTGCCTCAGCCTTCCGAGTGCTGGGATTACAGGCCTGCGCCACCACGCCCAGCATCATTCTAATTCTTTTGGAAGCTTCTGTAGTTCTGAATCAAAGATTTTTAACAGTTACAGATTAAACTGTAACTGTTTTTAAAGAAATCAACGCATCCCTTGCAGCTACCAAGTCACAGGTGTACATTTTTTAAAATGTGGCTTATTAGTACATATATAATGTTTGCATTTCTTGTGGAAACTTGGTACATGTATGTAACACACATTCTATTTTTTTTGCATCTCCTACTCCCCCACATAAAAACAGACATGAGGATCAATGGTATAGAATACAGGACCCAGAAATAATCCCAAGTGTATTTTAACTATATGATTTTAGATAATGGGCTAAAAACATACACTGGAGAAAAGATTGCCTCTTTAACACATGGTGCTATGAAAGTTGGCTATCCACATGCAAAAGGGTGAATCTAGACCCCTATCTCTCACCATCTACTAAAATAAAATCCAAACAGATCAGAGGACTAAATGTTAAACCAGAAACAATCTGCTGGGAGATAAAGCAGGTAAAACTCTTTAAATCATAGGCATAGCAAGGACTTCCTGAACAGAACCTCAGTTGTTTCATGCTCCAAACTACAGGCAATAGTCTTGGGAATCAACAAATGGAATCACTTCCAAGTTAAAGATGTACAATTCTTAAAGGATTAAAAGAAATGGCTAGACATAGTCTTTCTATGTAAGAGCAATAGGGTGGGACAGGTAGAAAATTTCCAGTGCCAAATTTCCTCTACAACCTAATCCAGAACACCTTCCTTAATGTTTAAATAGAAAGAGAATGTGTATTCTTTAAAAACTTGGAAGCACCCCTTGCTCCTTATTCTGATTCAAGCTCTTTTTCTTTAAAATGTATTTCAAAATAACATATGTCCATTGTATTAATAAGCAAAACGAAGAAAAAATTCACTTCCCATCACACTATCTAGAATTCAGAACAATTAACAATTTGGTACATATAACCTTCCTGTTATCCCCAATATATAGATACACATTCCCTAAATATTCTTTTTTTTTGGTCTTTTTGAGACAGGGTTTTGATATGCAATTCAGGCTAGCCTCAAACTTGCAATGATCCTCCTGCCTCAGCCTTCTGAGTGCTGGGATTACAGGCATATGCCACCATGCTTGGCTGTTTGGATAATTTTTGATGATTGTTTTGAATCTAACAATTTTTGCATCCATTTTTTCAAAAAATGTATTTGGTATAGCTCACTATGCAGCTTGGATTACAGTAATGATTTTCCTGTTTCAGCCTCCTCAGCATGGGATTATAGATGTGCACCACCATGTCTGGTCTTGGTGGCTGGCTCCACACCTGGGGAGGGTCAGCACTGCATGTGGTACAGAGGATCAAACCCAGGTCCTTGTGCTTGCCTAAGCTAGCACTTAGACCTCTAAGCTATCTTGATCTGCTTGCTTTTTTTTGTTTTGTTTTTTATTTCTGCTGCTAGAATTTCAAAAATTTCATGTCTTTATTTTGCAGAACCAGGGATTAAATTCAGGCCCTTGAGCTTGCCAGGGAAGTACTTATTCTACTGAGTCATCTTCCTGGCCTGAGCTATTTCCAGGGATCTCCAGTTATCTCCTGGGATCAAACCCAGGTCCTTGCGCTTGCCTAAGCTAGCGCTTAGACCTCTGAGCTATCTCCCGCATCCGTTCTCAATAGTAAAAGAAACACACATGATGCTTCACTATTTCTCTTTCTTATTTCTTCTAATATAGCCATACTACCTGCTGGAGTGCATCCAGTGTTTCTGTATTATAAAGCATGGATGAACTTCTTGTGTTCTTTTTTTCTAATGATTTCCTTAGGGTAGCTCCTAGTAACAAAACTGCTACATTGGAGACTATTTTTATAAGGCACTTTATTTATTACCATCCTGCCATAAAAATTTTAATTTCCACTAGTACTGTGTGCCTATTTCCCCACATTCATGAGTATTGTTATTTTAAAAACCATTCCCAGTCTTTTAAGAGAAAACTTACATTTTTAAATTTAAATTTCTTTCTTTCTTTTTTTGGTACTGGGACTCAAACTGAGAACTCTACATTTGTCAGGTACCACTGAGCAATATCCCTGGCCCTTAAATTCCTTTGATTTTTGTCAAAGCTGAATTTTTTTTTTTTTTTTTTTTTTTTTTTTTTTTTTTTTTTTTTTTTTTTTTTTTTTTTTTTTTTTTTTTTTTTTTTTTTTTTTTTTTTTTTTTTTTTTTTTTTTTTTTTTTTTTTTTTTTT
>PVKA01023111.1:0-36126 GCA_004027165.1 Ctenomys sociabilis | reverse complement strand
TTTTTTTTTTTTTTTTTTTTTTTTTTTTTTTTTTTTTTTTTTTTTTTTTTTTTTTTTTTTTTTTTTTTTTTTTTTTTTTTTTGTCTTTTTTGAGACAGGGTCTCACTATGCAGTTCAGGCTGGCCTTAAGCTCACTTTGTAGCTCGAGCTGGTCTCGAACTCACAACAATCCTCCTGCCTCAGCCTCCTGAGTGCTGGGATTACAGGCATGCACCACCACGCCCAGCTGGATAACTATTTTCCACCGCCCCTTTTGTTGAATTGACTGTATTTCCTCCTATACACACATCGGGGCCCTCTGGCAAAGATTAAATAAGTGCATGTGCCTGGACAGGGTTGTCAACCTTCTGTTCTGTTCTCTTGATCCATTTGTCTCATTTTGTGCAGGCAGAATACTCTCGTATCACCATAGCTTTGTAGGACAGCATGAAGTCAGGGATAGGGTTGCTTTCTTCTTTCCTCTTATTGCCCAAGATTATTTTTGATATTCATGTTTTTTCTGGTTCCATAGTAATTTCTAGTATTGTAAATAATGCTGTTATTTGTTTTATTGAGACTTCATTGAATCTATGTAATATTTTGGAGAATTTGAACATTTTGAGAATATTAGTTTTGCTTATCCAGGATGAGAAAATTTTCTGAGATTCAGCATACTTTTTCAGAGAACTTTAGTTCCCTTTGTTAGTTCTTTTACATCCTTGCATACACTAATTCCTCAGTGTATAATTTTTCTCAATGCTAATGTAAAATGCCTTCTCATAATTTCTTTCTCATTGAGTTCACTATTGGTGAATGAAAATGCTGCTGATTTTTGGATGTTGACATTTTATCTAATATATTGTTGAAGTTATTTATTAATTCTAAGAGTTGTTTAGTAGAGCTTTATAGATGTTCTAGTAGAACATCATTTTATCTGTAAATAATGAAATATTAAATAAATATATATATATATATATGAAATATATATATATATAGCTTTGATTCTCTGGCTAATAGTTCAGGTAGTATGTTAAACAGAATTTATGATAACCATCTTTATTTTATACATAATTTGAAAGGAAAGGCTTTCAATTTTTGCCTCATCTAATACAATGTTGAACATTGGTTTGTCACAAAATGCTTTATCAATTTAGGTACAGTCCTTCTGTGCTTCTGTTTTTAGAAAGCTCTTATCATAAATCTGTTAGACTTTCCAAAAGCATTTCTACATTGATTGATGTGATTATGTGGATTCTGTCCTTGCTTTGCTTTATGCGGTGCATTATATTCATTGATTTGTGCATGTTTAATTATCCTTGCCACTCTGTGATTAAGCCTGCGTGAACATGATGCACAATTTTTTTGGTATTGACTTGCATCCTATTTGCTAAGGTCTCCTTGAAGATTGTTTCACTGATGTTTATTGGCCTATAGTTTTACTTTTTTAGTTATGTCTGCATGGCGTTTGGGGATCAAAGTGATGGCAGCTTCCTTGCATAGGTTTGGAAACATCCCATTCCTTTTAATGTTACAGAAGAATCTGAGGATTTTTGGCAATGAAACAATCCTAAAAGTTTTCTGTAATTCAGCATTGAGTCTCTTGGTTCCAGAACTCTTGTTACGTGATATGTTTTCATTACTATCTAAATGACTTGGATTTGGTTGTTATTATGTTGGTTATTATTTTCATGTCTTCCTGAGTTAGCTTTGTAAGTTTGTATGTCTCTAAGCAACTGTCCATTTCTTCAAGATTTTCCAATTCGGGGGAGTATAATTTTTCATACAAGTTACTGCCTTATGAATTTCCATGGTGTCTGTCATGACTTTATCATTTTCATTTGTAAATCTTCCTTTTTTCCTTAAATTTAGGTAAAGCATTATCTACTTTATTTTTCCTTTCAAAGAAGCAGGTCTTGTTTTTATTCTTTCTTTCTTTTTTTATTTAGGATAGAGTCTACAGGTTCTAACTGTGTAGCTCAGACTCTTGTGATCCGTCTGTGTTCAGCCTGCCACAAACTGGGATTATAGGCACGTTCTACCATGTCCAGTTCCAAGATATATCAGTGTGCCCCTGGGCAGGGCCAGCAAAGCATATGGGGAACCAAACCAGCTGCTATGCTATGCCTGAGCAGGTGTTTTAATCCTCTGAGCTATTTGGCTGGCCCTGGTCTTTATTATTTATTGCCTTAATTTCAACATGTGCCTAGATTGTTGTCATTTCTTATTTTACAGAACCCTATTAGGCTACATGTTTGGAGTGACTCTGCTTTCCCAAGATGAGCATTGATTGCAACTGTTTTCCCTTTGCTGAGTCTTTCATTGTGTCTTAGAGATGCTGGAATGGTGTCCATGCATTGTCATTAACTGTCAGACATTAATTTCTTCTTTGTTCTTCTCTAGCCCACTGGCTGTGGAGTTGTGTGTTATGTTTCTAATGCTTCAACATTTTCTATGGTTTCTTCTGTGGTTTATAACTATTTTCATTACACAGTATTCTGAGAGTAAACATAGGTGGTTCTGATATCCTTATATTTATTAAAGCCAATCTTTTGGGCTAATATGTCTCCTATCTTGGAGAAAATCCTGTGTTATGCAGAATGAATGATACTTTGCTGTAGTAGTGCAGACTACTGAGCTGATATTAAATCTGTATATTCAATAATATGTTTTAACTCATATTTCTTTGTGTTTAGAACTACTTATTCTATGAAGATAGCTGATCTACTCTTTAGTTTATAAATATTTATATACATTATCTCTCTGTCTCTTTTTGTATTTTAGGGAAGGGTCTGCAGGATGTTCGGCATCGCACTACTAGATCAGATTCCTAGTGATCCACCTGTTTATAGCCTTCCAAGAGCTAGGATTTACAGGCATTCAGGAGACCCAGTCTAGGCTGTTAGGGCTTATCCTCTGTGACCGGTGTCTCCTTGCTTTTAGCCTTGCTCCATCCCTGTGTGGGAAACCCATCTCAGGTCCTGTGACCTATGGTCTCAAACCAAGGAGGAGTGTCTGGTTTATGCTGGTAAAGCGGCACTTGAAGCCTTTCGCTGATGGGTCAGGCTGGTGTTGGCCTACGTGGTACCTACAGTGGGCTCCTGGACCCCTGTTCTTTACTTTTTCTTGCTTTGCTTAGGGTCATTCAGTGCCATACTGTATCATGTACCACACAAGTCTCAGTGTTTGGCCTCTGCTGGACTTGGGACAATCAGGGGCCCTGGAGTGGGGTAAAGGCTGCTGTCATCTAGAATTTACTCCTAGGCCAGGACTATGGTCTTCTCCTGCTCCTCTGAGACAACCCTGAAGGAGGAAGCCCTTATTGGTGGTATGGTGAGGGTTTCATCTCAAGCTAGGCTGAGGAGGGATGGAGGGAAGGGTGCTTGTCTTCTTTTTCCTTTTCCTTTCTTTCCTTTTTTTTTTTTTTAATTATGATAGCAATTAGTTTTGCAAAGATTAATTTACATCATCAATTTCTGAAGACACTTGAACTTAGGACCTATGCATCTGTGACATGCATGCTAAGAGTGGCAGGGCCATCAGGGCAGCTACTTCACACCTGCCACCTTCTGTCTAAAACTAGAAACACAAGCAACAGCCTGCCAAACCCGTGCACCCTCTGCCCTTCCAAGGTGGTCTGTGTCCAGGCACCCCATGGGCATCCCACAGGAAGACTGAATTAGCTCACAAGGAGCAAGCTCTTTTCTTCCCTCTCTGTAGTCCAGAAGAATTGCATTAGCACTAGAGAAAGCCTCCCAACCCTGCATAGCCTGGATCCCTGGGCTTATAGAGAAGTGCTGAGCCCTTGTTCAGTGTTTCTCTTTTATTCCACTGAAGCCTTTCCCTGCCTTTCTGATGACTGAATGACAAAGGAAGTAAACTGCTCAGAAAGCCCTAGAAATGGAGTGGCAAAAGGATGAGGAGTTAGGATGGATGAGTATTTTTTCTGAAAGCCAATAGAGTGATCTAGATTATCTGGAGCCCACCAGAATGGGAACCTTAGTGTATCTCTTGAATGGGAGGGACCCTAGATGCTCCCCCTCCTCACCCTCTTCTTCCTTCAGCTGGGTTGACCACAGAGACAGAGAAAACAAGAACTTAGTGTCCAACTTTTGCTAGAAAGGAAAATTTGTCATCTGGCTTTGTGGAGAAGTCTTCACCTTCCTCTCTTAGTATGCTAACTTCTTCCCTTCAGGGGTTCACACTTAAAGGGACAAAAAATATGAAACAATTGAATGAGCTTATATTATAAAATTAACATTGAGAGAAAGTGCTTGCTGGGGTGAAATAATTTATTCATTATTCCAGTAGTGTTCTAATGTTTTGTAATGTGTGGTAATCATGTTTTTGTTTTTAATACAAAAATGAATAAAAATAATAAAATCTTAAATGGCAAAAAAATCTCATGAAGAGTTTAATGACTGCTAGAGGACACAAAATATCATCAGTAGAATAAAGAGCAATTAAAACTAGCTTCCCAAATATTATAAGAATCACTACTTCAATACTTCTTCATTTATATTTGCCCCTTAGAATCCATTGTGCTGTGCATTTTTATTGTTGTATCATGTTTGATTTATCTCTGATACCTTAAATTTGGAGGTTTTCTTTTTTCTGAGAAATGGAGCAATAATACAGAATCCACTTATTGAAGTACATTTCAAGCCTTAAAAATCAATAACTATTTTTCTTTAGTAAATTCATATGTCCATAAAAAAGAATAAACTCGAGACTTTTTTAGGGAAATGGACCCAACTCTAAATCACACTTATGAGGGAAATAAATCCAAGCTGGGTCATATTGTCTCACTATTGAGAAAAGCTGAATGAGTAAATAAAATCCAAAATGTCCAACAGGTATTGTGACTTGGGAAGAAACTGTCCAAAAAGCAAGGAGAAATGACAATGGGGCACAGGGGAATGGAAGGGAGAAAGGAAAATATATTTATACAAATAGTTAAAATATTGTGCTACTAGCTATACTACTGGTTTCTCTTCATTCATTGAAAAGAAAGGATTGTGCTAATATTGTTTGGACATTTTTTCTTGCCTATATGTTTTACTCTGAGTAACTACCTTGGTGATAACATTATGGAAAGTATTAACTACTGTTATTCTCCTATTATCTTGTATTAAAGATTTTGTTTTGATTTTATTCTCTTTAAAATAAAAAGTAAAATGCATGTTCTTTGATTCTATGATATGAAAATATTCATAGTATTTATAAAAATGTTTATATTGAACAATGTTAAATTGTTAATTTGGTAATGGCTAGTAAAATTTAAGCATAAAGTAATTATTGAAGGGAGTTATAAGATTATACCAACCTTTAAAACCTCAAGATTAATTTTGTAACAAGTGAATGTTGAGGCTAAAATTGTTAGAGTGAACTAACTTAGCTTCATTAAATATATTCTACAAATTTAAGGTAATGTGATTTAGTTATCATTATATGAAAAACTAAAGATTTACTTACCTTAAATGATTCAGAAAATTACTATTTCATGTTACAAATAGAGATGCAACTCACTAATTTATATTATTTAGAAGTATTAGATGTACAAATTTAATTTTTGGCTCTAAATTTCAACAGTATTCTGCCACATATTATTAAAATAATTATGAATATAGAATTTACACTTTTATCAACCCTCCTGAAAGTCAAGCATCTTGAAAAGCTTTTCACTCTGTATCAAGTTGCATCTTAATATATTTTATTTATTTCATATTTCATAAATGACTGACATTTCACTGAGTACAGGTGGTGTCAATTTAAATAGCACAAGCACTTCAAATTTCATGATGGAGCTCACAGTTTTATAAATATTTGGAAAGTTTGATTGCAACCTTTCTATGTGCTGGTTGGTTCTGCAAAATTCAAGGAGCTGTGAAAGCCTGAGAGGGAAAGTATTTGCTATGAACCATAGAGGGAAATTGGGCAGTTTCACACGCCTCATACACAGATATGAATTGCAAGTCTACCGTCACAGACAGTATTATTCAGCTGCAAGAATGCTCTCACTTTTCATCAGAGGGAGCTGGTGTTTCTAACAATTTGTATTTTCATATTGATATTACGAATGAGTAAACTTTATGGGAAGGTACATTACAGGATGAAAAAATGATAATACAACCAATAATCATGCTAATTTTAAATGTAAATCTGTAAACCTATTTCATTTAAACAAAGGTGGACAAAGCACTGCTTTTCGTTTCCATTTTCAAATTTCGGTTGAGTACTTAGATTCAGCTCTGAAATAAACAGTACGTATTAACACTTATCTCTTCAAATCTGCTCTGAAGCAAGCCCACACAGGCAGCGTGTATTTTTCAGGCTACCCTTTGATGCATGCAGCAAATGGGAAACTGCTCTTTAGTCTTAGAAAATTCTCTTTATATTTTCTCTAAAACAACAATTGTTTTAGCACTTAAGTTTTAAAAAGCTTGATTGCAGCATAATGCTGTCTTCCCTATGAAAATAAAAAGAATTTTATATAAGTTCTACACCTGAGAAAACACACTGATAAATGTCATTTTAGATACTAGTGTTAAATGAAGATTCTTCATACACCCTATAGAAGCAAAATATGCAAATCTGCTGATTTTTTGGTGAAATCTTGTTGTGCTACTACTAATTTTATATTACAAGACTATAAAACATACTTTATATTATGAAGTTGCTTTGTATTATAAAGATAACTGTCCTTCTTAGTGAGTGTATATACTTCATGGCTAAAATGAACCCTGTAACATACAAGTTGAAACCAAATTGTCTATCAATCTTTACCTATCATCAAAATTTTTTGGTAGAAGAGAAAATAAGGAAAATGAATGTGATAGAACTTACAAGAAACCTGTGAACATAATGACTTGAATTTTATGAAAGTTTCTATAAATTCCTAAAATGTTCTAGGTAGACACTGATGTGGTAAGACACGAACAAGACATATGACTAGAGATCATATCAATAGGCGTTTAAGGTGATTTCATGTTAGAGGATCTAAGACTTACAAGCATCTTGGAGAGATATGAATAATTATTTATCATTTTGTTTCAGTGTCAAACATCATTTGAGTGAATAAAATGAATGATGCTGACAAAAGGAAAACAGGTAACTGTCATTACCTCATTATTTGTCCTTAGTTTTTTTCTCTCTTCTCTCTTTTTTTTCTCCTTCCTCCCTACCATTTGCCTTCCCTTGTACCACTTCCTCTTCGAACAATTTCTTTCTGTTTCCCAATATGTATTTTAGATTTTGGTCTTTACCCATTCAACATCTCACGACACAGAAACAATGCATATGTGATTTATTTCACTTAAAAATGCGGTTCTAAAGTTCACCCATTTGCTTAAAAATGTCTTGAGTTTATTCTTCTCTGTTGCAGAGTAAGTACTCCATTGTACAAAAACGCCACATCTTTTTTACCCATTCTATCATTGAGAACTTTTGGGGTATTTCAAATATTTTGCTCTTAAGGATGAGGTAAATATGAATATGCACATATTGCTGTGCTCTGATTTGGGCCATTTGTTTTTTTTTCTCTTTGAAAGATACCAAGAAAGGGAACAGCTGAGTCAAATGGAACCTCTAGATTTCGTTCACTGAGGAATCTGTATATTGGTTTCCACAAGAGTTGCATCAATCTATGTTCCATTCACGATAGGGAAGTGTTCATTTTTCCCCACAACCCTTCCAGAATTTGCCATTTTATTTCCTGATGAGAGCCATTCACTTTCGAGTGGGACTGAATCTCAGCGGTGTATTAATTCATGTATCTTGAATAATCAGTGATTTTGAATATCTTTTCATATATTTATGTGCTATATTTCTTCATCTGAGAGGTGTTTTTTCAATTTTGGGAGAAATATGATTTTTTTTAGTTATTTATATGTTCTAAATAAAAATCCTTTTCTGAGGATGGACTGGCAAAATTATCTCCTAACACTATTTTCTTTTGCTGCATAAAAGCTTTTTAATATGATGTGATCACAGTTGATAATATTTGTGTTCCATCGGGTTTTGTTCTCAGAGTCTTTTCCTTCACTTCCTTATGACTTGAAGAGGTTTATCAATTCTACCATCAAAACGTTAATGTTTGTGTTTTTATATTTGACTCTATTATCCATTTCTATTTCAGTTTACTGCATAGTAAGAGATGTGGCAGTAGATTTAATGTTCAACTTTAATAAACTTAGTTTTTCCAGCATCAGTTACTAAAGAGATTATTTGTCTTTTACTGACATTGGTTAGGTCTTTCGTCAAAATAATGTGGAAGAATGTTTGGAGCTATATTTGCATTTTCTAACTCTTTTTTTTTCCAGTGACATTATGTGTTTATCATGGTAGCTTCATAGATTAAAGACTATGGCCAAGTAAAATTTGACACATAAACAAAGCATGGTTCAAATTATGCAAATCAAAATATGTAATGCACCATATTTATAGAACAAAGATTAAAAACCATTTGATTTTCTCAATAGATACCAAAAGGCCATTTGACAATGTCCAATGCCCAACACTCATTCATGATAATAACTTACAGAAAAATTAAAATTGGTGTCTTTATCTGAATCTGATAAAAGCTATCTATAACTGACCAATAGCCAACATCAAAGTAAATGAACAAATCTGAGGCTCTCACTCTAAAATCACAAAAACAAAAGGATGCCAAAAATCAGCACTCTTACACAAGGCAGTTCTGTAGATACTAGCCACAGCAAAGAGAAAGAAACAATAGTAGAAAAAGAAGTAATCAAAATATAATTATTTGCAAATGACATAGTACTAGACAAGAAGACCCAAAAAAACTACTAAATTCAGTAACCATATTCAGTGGCATAAATGGGTACAAAGTCAATCCTTAAAAATCAGTAGCATTCTTGAGCACTGAAAACCAACTCACTGAAGAAATTAAGGAAACCACAACTTTTAAATAGCCAAAAATAACTGAAATACTTGGTAATCAATTGAAAAAAGTAAGTACAGATCTTTACAATAATAGCTAAAGTATCTGAAAAAGGAAGTCAAAGATTATATCAGAAAATGGAAAGGCATCCTTTGTTTTTGCTAGGAATATCCAGCACAGTAAAATTATCCACTATAGATAGAATCTATTATTTGTTTTCTTCAGTTTAAGAGCTATTCCCTTTCTGCACGTTAGTGTAATTGATTGTTTCCCTATTCCCTTCAGCTCACCTTTCCAGCACTCCTTGATGTAGGTTATACAAATTTAATGAACTCACAATCAAATACCAATAGCATACCTCACTGAATTAGAGAAAAAAATATTAAAATTCATTTAGAACTAAAAAAGACCCAGAACAACAAAAGCAGTAATAGGCAAAAGAGATAACACAAGGGGTATGCCTGACATTCTCTATACCTTTTGCTTTGATGACATTGTTACTTCTTAATTTAAAAAAAATGGGTTCCAAACTAAAATATGGAATTTTGTTGGCTTGGAACATGAATAAAGTAGATGCTACCAAGGTGGCTGGTACTTAAATAAAATCAAATATTAAAAAGGATGTAACAGGTAAGTAAACCTAAATATACAATTTTTCCTTTGATCTTTATTCTTTGAACAATGAGTCGAATATCTTGTACAGAAGATTTTTAGGTTAATATCAGATGAAATTAATATAGATCCTGCATATTTGTGGATGTATTTTAGTGGTTGATTTATATAGCGAAACAGTGGTTGGCATTGTTTATCAATGCTAGGAGGAAAGACTGCTGAAGTAGATGTAAGACCAAGATTTGATTTACTCACATTGTAAATACAGGATATACATGTCAAAAATTAAAAATAAGCAATAAATTCCTTATGATGAAAGAAAAGCAATATTGTATTCAGTGTAAGCCTAGATCTTCTGGAAGGAGCAAAGCACACTAGAATAATTTCATGTGCTTGATCCATTACCGAATAATTGTTCTCTTTCAAATGTCAGTTGGATCGATGTATTTGAGGCTTCTTTTATGATACTGTTTCACAGAGTACACAAATATCCCAATGGAGTATTTGCATGCCAACAGCTGTCATGTAACACCACAAGGCTGCACAAGGGCAGTGGTGGTTAGAGTTGGATGTTAGAGATACATCAGGTCTTCAAACATTGATATGATTTGTAAGAAAAGAGTTTACAGAGAAGGATAAATAATAAAATATGTATTAAATACTGACACTTAACAAGATTTTTAGGATACATGAGTAGAGGAAGAAACTCACCATCAGAAGCGACAGCTGCAAATGAGGAGAGCTCAACTGAGGAGTTTTCCCTACATAGGCACCTCCTAAAATCCTCAGCATGTGTGCTGTGATACATGTGGAGAACAGAGATGAGATGCTAGTGATTCCTGAGAGCACATGCTGATTTAGGGCTGTGGAGAGTGTGAAAATATTATGCATCTCACCTATACACAGTGCTATTTTCACAGTTATATACATTGCTTTACTTTGTTTACTCTCTGATAACAGAACATCAGAAACTGGGTGTTGTATAAGCAACATACATTTATTTCCCACTACTGTAAAGATTGAAAAGATGATTATCAGTGTGTTGGCGAGTTCAATATTTTGTGAGAACTCGCTTCTTAGTTCAGAGATAGCCACTTCTCACTGCCCTCATATGGTTGATAAGAAAGAGTTGTCCAGAAAATTCTGTAGAAGGTTACTAATTGTATTCATGAAAGTTCCACCCCCACAATCTTATTTAATTCTAATACTTCTCAAAACTATCACTATCTGAATAGTATCATGTTTCTTTCTAAGAAACCAACATATGTTTTGTTACACATTTATGTATGGTATAGGGTCTCACTATGCAGCTCAGACTCATAGTGATCATCATGACCCTGCTCAGCATTGGAATTATTGGTTCAGCCTCAGTGGCTGGCTCTGCACACCTGAGGGCAGGGCCAGTGAGGCATGTGGTGCACATGATCATGCCTGGGTCTTTGCGCTTGACAGGTAGGCCACTGGAATATATCCCTGACCCTCCAACATACAAAATTTGAAAGTCAAAATGATCCAACTTATGTCATACTCTCAACTCTACAGTTTTCTGGTGCCCAAGCTTTTTCCTTTCTTGTTCATACACAGAGTATGAACTACCTTGGGCTCCATATGGAATGTATAATACAACTGTGCAACACTGTTACTATGAGTTCTTTTAAATTATTATGCTGTAACTTAAAAATGACAACAAAAGTGAGAATAAATGTTGGAAACTCCTGGTGAGCCCAAGTGATGCAAATCAGATATATATGGGACTCAACAGATTAGTTTTTTCTTAAATAAACTGCTCTCCAGCTATTCTGTGAGCTCAAATATGTTTTATGTATCACAAAATTGAGCAAAGGATTGAACAAATATTTCTATTCTAAAGAGCAAGAATGGGTTGAAGGAGGAGTGAGAGATTTTTGAATGAGTTTGAATCTCCACTTAGCAAGTTCCTTTAGACCTTAAGGCACAAAAATTTGGCCTCAGTGCTCTGCACTCTCACTATGCTATAGATATTTGCTTGTGAAACCAGTAAAGTGGCACTTCTGCCCTACAGCTCAGTCAAGTCACAGCTACAGCACCAGAATCTACCAAGTGACCTTCAATCCCCAAGGTCTTGGGCAGGACATCAAAGGGTGCTACAAAAGAGTGCTGAGGGGAATAAGAGAAAAATCAATTGAATGAAGGAAACTCTTAAATTTAAAAACAAATGATAGATTTTAGGCTAGAGTCTCAAGAGAAATTGAGCACTGCCTTTATGTATATTTTAGTCTTGAAAATTTTGTCTGGAGTCATCCTTCTAAAAACATAATCCTTTTCATGTTACTCTAAGTCATTACAGCAACTGTGTCCAAACACTCAAAAGAAACTATGAAAACTAAGGCAATGACAATGGCATTACAAGTGATGAAATAAAGCTCACTATTTGGTGTTAAAAGGAAAGCATTTAATGGAAGAACATACTAAGCTTTTAGTGGGAAAAATTTACTATGAAGTCAAGATCATGCCTGTCTATCTGTCTGTCTGTCTCTCTCTCTCTTTTGGCAGAACTGGTGATTAAACTCAGGCCCTTGAGCTTGCCAAGGAAGCACTTACTCCACTGAGCCATCTCCCCAGCCTATAGACAGTCTCAGCTTAGAAGAGAAAATCATTCTAAATGCATCAAATAAATAGATATTTAGCACTTGTAAATGTAAAACATATACTGCAAAAAATGTGTAACTTAGTTGAGAACTATAATGTCTTTTTCTATATTTAGTAGTGAAATAACAATGAGGTATGAAATATTTAAATAGGACTATTAATTTATATCATCAGAACACAAAGAACATACATATTTGTCAGAAGTACATGTAATGAAGTTTTAAACAGTTTTTAACAACTGCTTAAAAATGATTTCAGAAATGAAATCATTTGCCAAGTGTACCTGATAACAATGCTTAGCATAAATAACATCAATGCTAATATAGTCATTAAAAATTCCTGAGCCAAAGAAAAATTGTAATATAAAATAGTGCATACATTTAATTTATTTAAACTTGTAGAATATATGTAAGTAATATTGAACGAATTTTATAACTTTAAAATTATGCATAATTAAAGAAAATTTTAAAAAGTATTAAACCATGGCTCTCAAAAAATAAAGGTCATATTGTCTTTTGAACATGTAATCAAACTGATACTAAAATATTTTAGGTACATTGGCTCTCTGAGCAGCACCATGGTGGTAGGCAAGAACAAGCATCTTACGAAAGGCTGTAAAACAGGAGCCAAGAAGAAAGTGGTTGATTCATTTTTTTTAAAAAAAAAAAGACTGGTATAATGTGAAGGCACCAGCTGTGTTCAATATAAGAAATATTGGAAATACGCCTGTCACCAGAACTCAAGGAACCAAAATTGCATCTGATGGGCTTAAATGTCATGTGTTTGAAGTGAGCCTTGCTGCTCTGAAGAATGATGAAGTTGTCTTTAGAAAACTCAAGCTAATTGTAGAAGATATTCAGGGCAAAAACTCCCTGACTAACTTCCATGGAGTGGACCTCACCCATGACAAAATGTGTTCCATGATCAAAAAATGGCAGACCGTGATCAAAGCTCATGTTGATGTCAAGACTACCGATGGTTACTTGCTTTATTTGTTTTGTGTTAGCTTTACTAAAAAATGCAATAATCAGATACAGAAGACCTCTTATGCTAAGCACTATGAGATCCAGAAGAAAATGATGGAAATCATGACCTGAGAGTTGCAGACAAATGACTTGAAGAAATGGTCAATAAACTGATTCCAGATAGCAATGGGAAACACATAGAGAAGGCTTGCCAATCTATCCATCCTCTTCATGATGTCTTAGTCAGGAAAAGACATTTCAGAAAAATTGCTGAGGAAGCCCAAGTCTGAACTGGGAAAACTCATGGAGCTTCATGGCAAAGGTAGTAGCTCTAGAAAGACTACTGGAGATGAGACTGGAGATAAAGTTGCATGAATTGGTGGATGCGCACCACCAATCCAAGAGTCTGTTTAAGATCCAGATTTTTAGTAGTGACAAATAAAATACTATTTTGGAAAATAAAATGAAATAAAATATGGTAGGTACAAGGATGGCTTTTTCTAATATAAAGGTACTGAATCAATAAAATTAACCCCAATTTATGTACTATATAAGTGTAAGAGGATGCTCCTGTAATTCTAGTTGTTGGGAGACTGAAAACAGGAGGATCAGTATGAGTCCAATCTGTGTACTAAATATTACATGTACTTTTCTGCTGGATGGTTAAGACCTAGATAGATCAAGACTTATATACCAACACATGAACTTTATATTTCCTATATGGTCAGTGAAATATAAAAATGAAGTATACATCGTGGGGCCATAATATTAAGCTGAGCGTAAATGGCTATGGTCGACAATTTCTTTGAATAACTCACTATTGTTGTAGAATGCTGGACTGTGTTGGATTGGGGTGTTGAGTTCAAGTGCCTAAGTTAGTTGAATGTCAATAGAGTGCCCACGTTTGACAGGTGTAGACAACGGAAGGGGTGTAGAAAGAAAAAAATCATGATGTGTGTGTGTATAGACAGTACAGTTGGGATAGATAACGCTGTTCTTCTACATAATTCTATGAGGAGCAAGATCTGCAGTAATGGTGGTTGGACAGGATATTATGTCGGCTTCTAGTACTACAGTCATCCACTAGGAAAACAATTATTGAATTTTTGATATAATTCAGGTATAAAAAAATAAGATAAGTAAGCAACTTCACTCTTAATTCACTGATAAGAGATATCTGCTAAAATTATATCTGTAAATATAATATCATGTATGCACCTTGTACAATACCAAAACATAATGAAAACAGTTTGCAATGTATTAATTTATCGAATCTGTATTGTTAAGGTGTCTTGAAACTGTCTGAATGACATTTGTAGTTCAATAAAATAAAAAAAAAATAAATAAAATAAAATAAATTTTAAAAAAATACCCTCAGGATTTACCCTAAAACCCTAGATAGCAGTTTCTAGATCTTTTGTCAGTGTCAGTCATGTGGATGAACACTGAACACTTCAAATGTATCCTCTTATTCACATAATTTCTTAAACATTGATCAGTATGAGCATTGAACATTAAACAAAATCACTAAACCTTAGTACTTTACACCTTATGATCATAAAATACAGTTTGCTGTTGAGCTGAAATGCCTCATGTTTTCCTTAATTAAGAATAGTGTCAATAAAATTCAAATGCCATTGTTAAAATAAATAAATAAATATTACATGTATTTCCCATCATTTTGTCTTATAATTCAAGCGAGACCTGGGATACCCATGTAACAATGCTTCTTTGCAACTCAGCTATAATCAAGAGGCAGAAGCAAGGCTACAGATGCACACACTGTAAGGAAAAGAAAGAATTCCTGAAGGCCAGTCAAGGGACGCAACAGAACACGAGTGTGTGAAGAGCATGAGCACGGAGGGAAGCAGTCTACAACCTTGAGTTTGGTAGCAGTTACCTGGCTGGAGGGAGAAAGTCAACAGATTGCACAGTTAACATTTTAACAATTACTTTGCATTCATTATATAATTTAGTTTTTTAATAATTTTGTCTCCTAGTCTGAGAGAGTGAGTTCTATAATTTGTATTTTTAAAAGGTGAAAAATTTATAGGATCTGAAGAGAAACCAAGAGTATATATAATTTGTATTTTTAAATCAAATACTAACATTATATTCTATTACTCATTTTATTATATTTTATTTCATAATAAATTTTATTTTGATCTTTTTTTTACTGGTAACTTCATTCTTTTCTGCTATCCAAACAAAGTACAAATATTTATTAAATATTATAATAAAATACCTTTTCTTGTATTTTAGTAAGGGTCTACAGGATCTCACTGTATAGATCAGACTCTTAGTGATCTGCCTGTGTTCAGCCTCCCAAGAGCTGGGATTACAGGCCTGCACCACCACACCCAGGCTCATTCACTACCTCAGCATGCCCCTGGGGTGGTACCAGCAAGGCAGGCCTGGGGATTGAGCTCCCAACCCCTGTGCCTGCTTGCAGGGGCTTTAATCTGCTGAGCTATTTGGCCAGCCATTTTAATAAAACACTTCTGAACACTGATTCATCCGTGTCCCTGACATTTTCTACTGATAAGTGACATTGCATAACATGACGGAAATACTAACTTTATATTTAGAAAATGGTATGATTAATCTGTCCATTACTTTATTACTAAATATTTAGCTGGTAATACTATTAAACATCTTTATCATTCATCTCTGCATTTTTTCTTTGTTTTATTTATACCTCTGCTATGCAGCTGACCCAACTATTTTGATACACATCAACATTACTATTGAGATAAGTAATATCCAGATCTGGACTTTGGCAGATCTGCTTAGTGATAATTGTATTACATCAAAAACTTCCGGGGGGGCAGCCAAATAGCTCAGTGGATTAAAACACCTGTAAGCAGGTACAGGGGCCGGGGTTTCGATCCCTGGGTCTGCGGGGCTCACTGAGGCAGCAATTGAGACTGGGCGTGGTAGTGTGCTCCTGAAATCCCAGCTCTTGGGAGACTGTAAACAGGAGGATCATTACAAGTCCAATGTAGTAATGAGACGCTGGACACCCTGTAAACCCTTCCCTAAAATACAGAAGAAAAAAAATTGTTTCTGGGTTTCAGTAATCTTGACAATGAATGAAAACAGTGTACATTTCCTCTCCCCCTCTCATCATTCCCTTGCTACTAAGAGCTGAGAGAGGTTGTGGCAGTTCATGATGGCGCTGAAGGGTTGGAATGCTATTCTGTCACAGCACAAGTGTGCAGAACACACAAGATGAGAGCGCAGCACTGCAGGACAAGTTGGTGATGTACAACTGAGATGTGTGCTTCTCGGTTCGTGTTTCTACTGAGTCATGTTATTGCTAAGCATTCCACAAGTCTTACTGGCTTACATTTTTTCTTTTTTCAGACGGAGTATCTCAACTTGAGAGACACATGTAGGTAAACTCTGCTTTTATTCCTTATGGAAAAACAATTAGAAGACAATGTATCAAAAGAAGCAACAGTAGAGCTTCTTTAGAGCAGAGATTTCTAGAGATGTGAGAAGCCAGAAATTAATATTGCCTTAGATTGTGCATATATTTAAGATTTTATTAGAGTCACATTATTCTGACAGCTATCTAGTAAGTTCAAATGCCTGGCCACTTAAGACAATCCTAAGCATGCAACACAGCAGAAATGTTCACATAATGAGCATAAATATCCTTTCAAAAAGAAAATCATAATCGAGCCTGTTCTAATCAAGTCTGCATTGTTGCATAAAGGATGCTGAACAGCTGAGTGTGAGGCAACTCTGAAAGAAAACCAGAGAGAAATTATTTTGAAATGTTTTTCAAGAAACATTTTAATCCTTACTTGTTCAGCTGAAAGTAATTATAAGTTATAATTTATAATTAGGAGAGAGTCTATATTCTTACTAATAAAATTTTGAAATGTATTAAAATAGCTAAAGCTGTAACTCCTTTATATATAGTCAAATCCAACAATATTTATGCTAGTCTCAGAGCAAATCTACCAAAAAGTTAATAAAGAACATTTAATATAAAATTTCAAATGTTAACTTCTCATTCTCTAAAAGCAACTATGGATATTAAATTTTATTGAAATAAGTCATTGTATCACATTTTTGACTAATAATCTAGTTTCATGGGATTAACAAAACAATCAAAATGAGGTTTGAAAAAGAGAAAGGACATTCACTGACTTTAAGAGACACTCACTAGAAGTGAATCTATGAAGCTCTAAGAGTCAAAGAAAGAACCACTAAAACGGTCTGGGGCTATGTTTGTCCTAATCATTTTCCTTTGTACAAGCTGAAATTTGAATTCTCTGGTACTTGGAGAGATGCACATAGGCCTTTGAGACATCACTGATTCTTGTAAGTCAAAGAAATAACTCTGAAAGCCTCATGCTGTATATCTTGATGGCATTCTAATTCCTGTCTTGTACTTTTCAAGCAAATAAGTATCACCAGTATCTACTTTGTTTATTTGTAAATTACATGAGACAAAGACATATTTTGTTTCATTTGCATATTTAGTAGTACAATTAGAAATTTCCTGGCTAATCTCTATTTTAATCATCTAAATAACAAATTTAAAAGCAAAGATAAAATCAAATTTAAATTTTATACACCTTAGGGGTTTCAACTGTACTTTTTTTCTATGATCTTAAAAAACGATACCTTAACTATTTTTAAAAATGCAGCTTCTTTTCAGTAACATAATTATGGTGTGAAATATTCTAAAAGTTGTCCTTTTTTGAAGATAGGTAGCATCATTAACACCTGCTTAGCAAGCACAAAGTTCTGAGTTTGGTTACCCATGCCAAAAAAAAAAAAAGGAGAGAGAGAGATTACATTAGATCAGTCCTAGTGAATTCCTGCATAAAATGATAACAAAATGCTATTATCATTGCTCTGGACAAAGGCTTGAATTAGAAGTAAAATTTGCTGAAATTCTTTAAGACTATATTGTGAAATCAGCAACAGGCAACTAGCAGTTCCCAGGAATATGGTGCATAAGAGGAACGTTCCCAATGAAGTATTATTTTAGCAGTAAGAAAGCTAAATACCATAGTAGGTTTTTCTCCTTATATGAACAACGGGGAACATCTACTATTTTTTTTTATAAACTAATTATTAAAGTAAAAGCAAAGTAATGTAAATAATTAGAGATATCTAATTTCTACTTGGAAAAATAATATATTTTATTGTATAATGCTCAAAGTAATATTCAAATTGCAACTAATTTCCATGTTTACATTTGAGAAGATATAAGTATTCCTGTTTTCATATTCCCGAGAAATAACCAATAAGTGAAGATACAGGAACCTTGTTAAATTTGCTCACCTACCCTGATTGTATTGATTGTATAGATTTATCTGCCAAACTATCAGTAATATAGTATACTAGAAATTAACTCCTATTTTAGAGTAAATTTATCAGGGATTTAACTTGTATTCATCTAACTTTTAAATGCTTCTACAATGTCTATTTTCCCTTCAGATGTATGAAGAAATTATTTTCATATCATGTTTGTGACAATGAAGAACACAAATAAAATATATTAATGATTTTTGCCACTTATATGTATGTTTTCATTTCTTTTCTCAAGGCTCATTACTTGCAAGACCTAGATTGTTTGAATGAACTGAATACAAAGTGCTAATGAATTGTATGTAGGCTGACATGTTCAGCATTTATGCACAGGCATGTATATATAGGATAAAGGTTTGAATTACAAATAAAATTTGCTGGAATTATTTAAGATTATATTATGGAGCTGGCCAAATCACTCAGCGGATTAAAACACCTGCAAGCAGGCACAGGGTCCTGGGTTTGATCACTGGGGCTGCTATGCAGGCCCTGCCCCCAGGGCACGCTGAGATGGTGACTAAAACTGGGGCGTGATGGTGCACACCTGTAATCCCAGCTCTTGGAATGCTGCAAACAGGAGAAGCACTCCAACTCCAATCCAGTAGTGAGACCCTGAACACCCTGTAGACCCTCCCTAAAATAAAATTTTAAAAAAAGATTATGTTATGAATCGGGCCTTATGAGATGGCCATTTGTAGAATTTAAGGTCAAGGAAAAGTTTGAGAGCAATTGTATCCAAGAAATGGTGAGACTGAGTTCTGCATTTTGGTGAGTTAATGAGATTGTCTCCCAGCTCACAAGACTCAGAGTATAATTAAACATTACAAATGAGCTTTTGCCTTTTAATTTATCTTTTAAAGAGAATTCAGCTGTATTATCAATTCACTGCCGTACCTTCATATTTTTCCTGGGAATAATACATGACCATACTTTCACATTTTTCCTGGGAATAATAGACAAAGAGAAAGACTTTTAATAAATGAGTAAACACTTTGAAGAGAATCAGATAATGTTTAATCTTTGGAAATGTCCCTGACTGCTCAGTTGGTATCAGATAATGATAATTACTTTGCATCCTAGAGAGACTTTAAAATTAGGAAATGCTCATATTTCATATTATAGATTTCTGAATCCTAGGAAGAAAAGCTTGGAGAGCTTCTCAATTTAGACTCCACTTAGGGAAGAGATCTTGCAGATGAATCAGAATACTTCCGATTCCAAACACAATTCTTTCTCAAATGTGTTTTATTTCTTCTAGAATGATCAGTTCACACATGTAAATCTGTAAGTAAAAATTACTTTCCCATTGAGAGAATTGCTAATGAGCAACTATATTCTGTATAAAGAAACATTTTTAAAAATAAAAGCTTGTATAACGAAATTTAAAGAAAGATTATATTGTGAAATCAGCAATAAGCAGTTAGTAGTTCCCAGGATATATATACTATACAGTACTATTGGGAAAAGATTAATAAAAACTATTAATGTAGTATATATTAATACACTATATCATATATACTACATGTATCCCTGTAAATATAGCAGATATTTATTGATATATATTATATAGCACTATCGGGAAAAGGTTAATAAAACTATGCATATTTTTGAGGTATCCATATAGAGAACAGTATGTAGCTGTAGACGTGTAAGTGACTGTAATAAAGTTATTGATTGTTAATTACCACAGAAACACACAAAAGAGCCCATTGCAAGGTTGATGATGTTTTCCTTAGTTAGTTAGAAAAGACTCCATTGGGAAGCCTGCTACTTACTCCTTGTGGAAGCTGGTCAGGAAGATGGTAGAGCAGGGAACTGGTGGGGGCCAGAACAGATGGGAGCCAGAGCAGGATTTCACCAAAAGGGCAGCTTTGACAAAGAGGTAGAGAGAAAGCCTGGCAAATTCGAGAGAGGTACAACAGTCTAGAGCTAGTGCCTAGGTAACAGATTACTGAGAGAATTCATTATGAATCCTATAAGGTAATTCAATATATGCAATGATTTTCATTTTATTTTAATTCTACATTATAATTGTACATACATATTTTATTTTATTTATTTATTTTTGTGGCTGGCTCAGCCCAGCCTAGGTGTAGGGCTGGCACGGCGTGTAGTGCCAGGGATAGAACAGCCACCTCTGCACGCTTACCTAAGCTTGCCTTGCTATAGACCGCTGAGTTACATTGCTGGCCCTCATAAATATTTTCTAATACATTATAATTTTTGACACGTCAAACTTTAATAAGGTATCAATGTGTAACGGTGGACACGACTGCAGACACAGATGTTCAGTTAACCAGGAGTTTTAACCATAGCCATTAAATACTCCACCTGCTTCTTGGCACAAGCTATTGGGTGATAAATTCTCTTTGTGGTTCACCATAGCTACTCCATGTAATTTATTTCTTGAAACTTTAAGAAAAGTGCTAATAATATCTCCCTTTCTAATTTATACTTGTAAGTGACTACTAGTGGCCTATAGTCCCAGGATACTACTTTTTTATTAGATTTCAAGATACAAATCATTACTTCAATGAAATGAGACAAATGATCTTCCACTGACTCCCTCCCAGTGGCTTGCACTCTTCTGTCACTATTTTGCAGAGGTGAGTGGAACCTCTCCTTTTAAATTATCAGGACTTCAAGAAAATATGCTGCAGTTATTAGGGAAGAGCAAAAAGATTGTCTAACTTCTTCCTCTTCCTTCTTTTTATTTTATATTTTTTTGACACAGGGTATCACTATGTCTGATCTTGAACTCAATTCATAGCCCAGACTGGCTTCGAACTCACAATGATCCTCCTGCCTCAGCTGCTTGAGATAACTGCCTGCACAGAAATTCCGGACTACAAGTGTGTGCCATCATGCCCAGCTCACACTGTGCTCCTAACACAGATTTAGAATGCTTTTATTATATTTTAAAGAAGGCTGAAGTCTCTTGATGTCTGGGAGGATCTCACAGCTTACATAATCCTAACAAGAGCAAAACACCCAGGCTTCAGCTATTTAGAAAAATGAATCATAGCCCAGTTACTAATCTTGGATTATGTCTTCTGGCCTATGGAGCTTTTTAATCAAGACAATTTTTATTCCATCAAATGAAATCAAACACAGAATCAACTCAGATCCAAGATAAACTATGTAATATTTTGCTGAATTCACGTACCTACAATACTTAAATGAAAATAGAATACCTTTCTCTGACAAAACTAAACAAAATAAGGGGATACAAAAGAATGACCATTTTGTATCTGTATATTCCTACAGCTACATTCTCTTAATTCAATGAATAGAAAGATTTGTTATAATAGTGTTTGTGGACAGGATATCATGTTATCATCTTGTACCATGAATAACCACTAAGATAATAATATACAATGTATTAATTATTGAAACTGTCCTATTAATTGCTTTTGAAATTGTTTCATTGCTATTTGTTTCTCAATAGAATTATTAAAAAATAAACTATGTGAAACTTAAAACATATATTTGCTAAATTCAAGTAACTCTCAGCCATCCTTTCCTTTACATATCCATGATTACAAAATCACTTAATAGCACACATAGACTGGGTATGGTGGTACACACCTGTCATCCCAGCACTTGTGAGGCTGCGGCAGGGGGATAGTTGCTGTCCAAGACCATCCTAAGCTACAAAGGGAGCTCAAGGCATGCCTGAATGCATTGTGTGACCCTGTCTCAACAATTAAAAATTGTAAATCTGCCATTTTCATATAGAGTTTGACTATGACTAATAATGAACAGTTGTTACAATTTTTTTTTTTTTTTTGTCTTTTGAGGCTGGGTCTTGCTACACATCCCATGGTAAGCTTGAACTCTCAGTGATTTTCCTGTGTCATCTTCCCAACAATTGGTAACATTTTAAATCAAATTTCATTAACCAAATTAGTCTCTTCTGAGTGCTATCATTCGCAGGGACTCTGGAATGTCACCAAGTGTGAGGCCTTGGTATGCCACCTTCAGTGCTTTAGCTTAGCTCCAGCCATAGGATAAGTTGATTTCAGGACACAAGTGGACAGCAAGGAATGTCCTTTTTCTTTGGTTAAGACTACTTGTCAAGAAACTGTCTAACTTTTCATTTATTTACAATCTGTATAGAAAGCAGCTATGAAAGCTAAGCAAGTAGCAAATGTATATAGAATGCTTCCCTGCCTTTCAGTAGATTGCACAAATTCACAGTCTGAGCTAATTAAGACATCTTATGTAAGAGTTATCATGAGCCTGAGGTAAACAGTTTAAAACAACCAAGCACTTGTAAAACATGTATTTATATCTCATCTCTGTAAAAAAGTTGTTATATACAAAATGCATAAATGTAGTGTGTGCTGATTCTTAAGTAAAAAGAACAAGCATAAAATGATAATTCTGCCCTTTTAAAAAGTCTCCACATTTGAAGAAGCAATGTGGCATCCTGGATCAGCTGAGATTCTGACTAGCAGGGGAACCCACGCCAGACTCTGGCTGTCTGCCTGGAGCTCTGGGTAAGTGCTCTCAGGGATGAGCCGTGTGTGGATCTGGATGTAAGCCTGGGCCTTGCACACCTCAGCCGTGGTGCAATTGCTCATCTTGCACTGTACCCAGAACCCTCCTTCCAAATTATAGCAGTAGGTCATGTATTGTCCCAAGCTGAACCGTTTCCCATGGTATATCACTACTACTGACAAGTCTTAAAGGAAACACTCCGTTCTGTGTGATCTTGGGTTCCCCCGGCAGCAATAGAGCTCCATGTTTAAGATCTCCTCAAAGCCAACATGAACACTGATCTGTTCTCAGTTATTGCATCCTGAATTGTTTGAGGTGAAGCCTGAGGACCTGTGGCAGGCAGCAGATGAGGAGAGATTTCTGAGCCTCTATGAGTGTGAGTGGCTTTAAGAACCTCCTACATTTTGAGTTACAGTGATCACAGATGTAGACTTTTCCTTCACAAGCTTCAGTTTCTGAGAGTTTGACCAACATTTCAATAACAAAACATGGCTGTGAGGTGGCATCTTTCTCAGGGCACTGATATCTTTCTGGAAATTCCAATTACTAGTCCCAGAAAGGTTTTGTGGTATTTGATTTGTTGTCACATGCAAGACATGCAACCTAAGAAGTTGCCCACGAAAAATTTTATTTACAAAATTCAGAACTTGCTTCATGTTTCCTTTGAGAACTTAGGAGAAGTGCTGGAACCTTATCTGTTCCCTCTAGTTCATTTTGTATTTTGTCCAAAAGTTCACAAAGAATTTCTTTAGCATCTTGTTGGGCATAACCATGAAAATCAGGAATTACTGTCCATACAGAGTGGAGCACGGCAAATGGTGAGACCTGAGCCCCTTCTCCAGACCACATGACCTGGAATAAGTATGCAGTTGATGACAGAGATAACCACTGTGAAATTGGCTCCTATGATGGGCTATAACTGTGGGAAATTACTAGGAGGAACCTTGTGCCCTCACTGAAATGGCTTGCTGCCATCTAACCTGAAAATTAATGTGGCTCTTATTATTTTTCTATTGGGCAAAGCTGGCAGAACCTCTACCAATGCTTCCCACCTCAAGTGCAGATCCTTCAGCCAGCTGGTGTTGTACACAGCTGATATGTTTTCACCTTAATCACATCTTGTAACAGGCTGCACCTGGAGCAAATTCTGCTTATCACTAAAAATGGTGAAGACCTCCTAGTCATGAACACCTTGCATCTGTGTCAACAAGGCTTTCTACAAAACACTGAGCTTAACTCTGTTTTGGGGCTGGCTAGCACCTCCCTGCATGGAGTGCTGCTGGCCAGCTACTGGGCCGGCTAATAAAGGCTTCCCAGAATATCACAATCTGTTTGGTCTCAGCCTCTATTCAATTCAAACCTCTTATAGATCTATGGGTTGGACAAGTTCTATATTTCTACTTCTTGGTGCTCCATCACTTAATCTTAATATACTTGAGTGTCTGGAGCAAAGAAAGTCTGGTTCCTTTTCTTGGCACTCATGCATTTGATAGACCACTGTATATGTCACAGAAGGATGGCTGCATGGTTTTGTCCTGTCACCAGCAGTCACTGCCAGCCAGTGGTTCAGAACAAGGTTTTTTAAATTTTGTTTTAGGGAAAGGTCTACAGGGTGTTCAGGGTCTCACTACCAGATGGGACTGATCTACTGGCCTTCTTTAAGCTGAGGTGTCACCAGTTTTGTTCAAACTTCCATCTTCAGGGGTATACATGACCTTCTCCTTCGCTGGTGACACTAGGGTTTGTGGTGGCATCTGCACAGGAACCATTTGGATTATGAGAGAATGTGTGGCACCTTGCAAATGTCAGCTTTTTCTAAGAGACGTACTTTCTAGTTCTGATTTCACTTGACATTCCAGCAAATCTTGTCTTTTTTCACTTCTCTTGTTGCTATTATTTTTTCCTGAAATTGTTGTTCTTGCCTTTTTCTTGCAATGGGTGATTGTTCAAACCAAGTCCGAAAGATTTTCTCCATAAGCATCCTTCTCCTTTACCAGAGAGCAGTACACATTCGATCTCCATTCTGAAGGAGAGACTGGACATCGTTGTGTAAGAGGGAAGAATCCTCACTTGTTCCCACAGGTTGTGAAACACTTCCGCTACGAGAGGTACAGTAATTCTGACTTTTGATTGCACTTACTGTGCTTTGCAGTAACCTCACATCTCCAGCTATATTGTCATTCAGCATATAATCATCACAGAAATAACAGAATGCATCGATCCTGTTCACTTCCAGTGCAGCAGGATGACTGAGTTCATGAAACTGCTTGAGTGCATGCTCCTCAGTGTAGAATCCGCAGGTGACATGGGGGCAACTGAGGCAAGCCCAGATGGACTGGGTCGTACTGCAGTCCTCACAATGCCGTTTCTGAGGGCTGAGGATGGAATGTCCTGAGCCCACTGCAGCTGCCAAATGTGCTTGCACGTGTGCATTGTCAGGATTCACTCAGGCCAGGTGGGACACACATGGTCCAAACTCGCCTCTGCTCACCACACCTGAACCATCGATCTGAGCCTCAGTGACCATCTTAGAGCACACCTCTGTGACCAGGCCTGACCTGTGAGGGACCCATTATAATTTTATTATGTAAATGGCAACAAAAGCTTTTCTAGAGTATGGGACAAACACTAATCATTGAATTTTAGGAAAAAATATTCTTTTAATTTGAGCACAGGTACATTTGGTAATTACATGCACATAATGGAAAGTTCAAGAAGACAGTTTGGTAGAATCTTACAGTCTTCTATGCGGTTCATATATTAGGCTCAACTGTGACAACCATGTTGGAAACAGAGAAGATAGGTCTGAGTTTACTTGGAGCTATCAACAGGATTTGTTTAGAGACTGAATTTATGTAATTATAAATAAATATTCTGTGGAGGTGGCCATTCTACTTTTTTCTCATCTCATAATTATAATATCCAAATGCGATCTTTGTCTAATCTCTTATCCTGTCATCCCATTTCTCTGTATTTTTGAATTAGTCGTTTTGTTCATCCATTCTTTCTTTAGAGAGGAGTGATTTGAAGTTAAACTGATCTATTGTTAAAAATAGAGGTGTCTTTTTCACTGGATTTAAAATTGGAAAACTAGAGCAATCGATTAGACAGAAGGAATATAATGCATAATATATGGACAATTTGGTAGCCCATTGTGTCATCAAGCAACAGAGGTATAAGAAGATGGAAAGTATGCCTTCCGCTGGTTGTTCAAAGGTTTAGTAGGAGAGCAAGAGTCCTTTACTTGCAAACACTTCAGTGATTTTTACTGGTGTAGAAAAACCAGGTAACAAGATTATGTGCAAATGCAACATTGCCTCTGGCATCAGTTAGCATATGAAATGGTCAAGGGGTGAAAGAACAGAGATTGGAGGGTAGATTTAATTATGAGAATGTTGGCTGCGATGGCAATGGAATTTTTCAGTTAAGGTTAATTAATTTGCAACTGTTTAAGGAAATATAACAGAATTCACTACATTAAGAATTGAGGCCTTGCCATCACACATACCTTTATCTGAAAATAAATAGTTCTAAATATTATCTAATTTTTAGGTACTTGGAAATTCAATTTTCTCTTCTCCAAGGCGAAAATAGTAGTACTTGGCACAAAAGATGATGAGAATTTGAAATAAGAAAATAAATTTCACACACTTAGGTAATAAATAAAATTCTGGATCAGGGATTTATATCATAAGTGGTTATTGATTTATGAAGCTATCATCCCATTATTAAAAGTCAGGAAAGTAAATTAAACAATTCAGAGAAAATATAAGTTTAGATTCTTGGGAAATTAAGGTTAATTTTTGGGTTGGACATGAAAAAAAATCCAAGAAATGAAGTTTAAAGGGAAAAATTGGAATAAAAAAGAAATAAGTAACTACAAAGCAGAATATACCTATGTATATAAGAGTCTGATTCTACAAAACAGCAAGAAATGGAAGAAAAGAGCAAATCCAGTAAAAGGAATTAAGTACCACTGCTGGCATTTGCCAGTGAAGCTTTGAATGGAAGTTACCTTGC
Organism: Ctenomys sociabilis; assembly: GCA_004027165.1. Classification (NCBI taxonomy): domain Eukaryota; kingdom Metazoa; phylum Chordata; class Mammalia; order Rodentia; family Ctenomyidae; genus Ctenomys; species Ctenomys sociabilis. The sequence continues at coordinate 9,183 of PVKA01023111.1, read as the reverse complement.
TGTGCTTATAGAGAAAAGAGATAAAAGAGAATGAATAATGAGTAGATTCTTTTTTGTGAAGGAATCTGGGCATAAAAAAGGAAAGAATGAAGGTGATGACTAGAAAGAGGCACGTAACGGAGAGATATTTTTTGTATTTATTCACAAGTGAGATTGAAGAAAATGTTGGAAATACAAAAGTAGTGAGATGACATTACATAGAACAAGGGTAGACTAGAGTCTAGGGGTTCAGTGAGTAAATTCAAGGCTGGCAGAAGGTAAGACTTTTATATTTACTTATGATGCATTCTTAATTGTGGGAAAATGAGTAAAAATCTAGAGGGTATGTTTTCCTGTCTATGGCAAATCATGTGCTGAAAGGCTTTGAGGAAGCTTAAGGTACAACAGCTACTCTCAGATTAAGCAGATACTTTTCTAATAAATAAACAAATGAATTTGATTCACTATTAAAATACATAAAATGTAATAATATTGTGATGTATTTATTTTAGAGTATTTTCATTTTTTCTAAGGAAACTGAGTATAATAACTCACTATAATTTTGAATTAACCATAAAGAGGTATTTTCCAGCTTCATACAGTAGTAAAATGTATTTGTTAATATCCATTGAGACTAAATTACAAGGTTAACTGAACATAGGTAAGCTCAATTACACTTTTAATAAGAGCTTATTTTATAAAAGGAAGCCAATTGATTGATGACTGTCAGTATTTCCTACAATAGAGATTGTGAGATCATGAGTTTTAACTATGTCTATTTTCTCATAATTTTTAATTATACTATTTTTAAGATAATAAAATAAGAACTGGTATTAAAAGAAAAGTTTGGTGCATTTGTCAATGCTTCCATATTTTTGTATATTTAAATGGCCATGGTAATAAATAGGCACAAAAATTCCCCCAGACATTAAGTAAATAACATTATAAAATATACTTAGTTTATTAAGTAAAATGAAGCATACAAAGCATGTTTCCCAAAAAAGACAAATGAAAACAATAAAGAAACATTAATGTCAATAGTAACATTCTTATGTCTAATTAAATAGCTGTTAATAATTATTCAGTTTCCATCTATCATCAAATCCTCTATGTGTTTTAATTTTCCCAAGGTATGACCACTACCTGAGCCTAATTCTAATCAACAGTGCTTTCAGTTTTGAGCCAGGGATTGAACTCAGGCCCTTGAGCTTGCCAGGGAAGCACTTGTTCTACTGAGCCATCTTCCTGGCACCAGGCTTTCAGTTTTTAGAAAGCATTATAAATGTAAATATGTAATCCATTAAGCCAGATACTATAGTTCAAATGTATGTTTTGCTTAACATATTAATGCTCTGATCAGTCTCTAACTTATAGGAAAAATAAAATAGTGAAAACAAAAACTCCTAGTTTTTACATAATTCTCAGTAACTCTTCAACTTTCCTCCATCATTTTTGTAATTTTGCATGTGTCATACCCAAACATATGTTTTGACTTTAGATGTTATTTTGTTTTGAATTTATAAATAACAAATAAGAATGATATTTTACTCAATGGAAACCATTTCATAGTACAAATGTATGTGTCATTGTCAAAAATAAATTTGTTACTTTTAGCGGTTACATTTGGCTTCTAAAACATTAAAAATCATTTAATATGAACTAATATTAATATTAATCTATCTGTCAGAAATAACAAAGTTTAACATGGATACTCAAATGCACAAAGTATAATTACATTTTTATATGTTTTGAAATCTGATGAAAATTAAAAGACACATTCTATTCAAAGAACCAAGTATCTGGGTCTATGCTGTTTTATATATATATATATATATATATATATATATATATATATATATATATATATATAACATGCAATGTTATATACCAATTCTAGCTCAGAAAAATAGAATGATCAGTAGGCTATCACTTTGTTCATTAGGGAATTAGCAGTTTTCAACATATTACTTCTTTTTTCTCTTGATTATCAATTCGTAAATAAGTGAGTGACATCTTCCTTGAAGTTTTGCTTAACATCTGAAGCATAGAATTCTCAGGACCTATCATAAAGTCATCATTCAAAGTGATACGTTGACATAATGAAATTTTTAATAGAATTGCTCAAATTCATTTCAACATTTTGTACTTTATATAAGTATTATCTATTTCATATTATAAATCTTATTTATAGTTTACACTTCATCTTACTATAATGCATATTGAGAATTCTGCAAAAAGGTGGTTTTATCGTTGTCTGAACAAATATATATACTACCAATTTTTATTTAGACATTATTAAATGTGTTACCTATGATTTCATTTATTTTGAATATGTATTCACAAGAAAATTCATTACAAAGTACCTTATTGAGCTTATAGAGGCAGCAGGACAAAACACAGTAAGATGCTTGTGTTGATCATGGTTTTACTTAGAAGAACAGATATAATACAAGGAACAGATATTAATACAAGATATACAATGTATAAGACATTCCAAGACTGGACTATGACAGTCAGCCACAGAGTCAGATGAAGGAGTGTGCAGAGGACACCTGCACACCCCAGACTGAAGAATTCAGTCCCAAGGTCTGAAGCTCACTGCTGTGCTCCATGCAAGTCTCTATTCATCAGCTAAAGGGTCTGAGATTGAAGACTGAAGAGTGTGCTATGGACTCTGAACAGTCTGTGACAGAAGGCGAAGGATCCAAGCCAGAGGTTGAAGAGTCTGCACTGCAAGCCAGATGATGAAGTGCAAGACAAATAGGAAATTCCTCTGATGAAATGGAACATTAACTACTTCCTCAGCCCCTTTATATGCTCTCTTTGTGCTGAGGGCAGAACCAATTATGCCACAGAGCAGGACCAGAGTCTGCCCAAGTTGACACAATGTATCAGCCACTACAATCCTCCCCTTGTCCACTTGGCATATTTTTAAATCTGTGTCCAAATACAGAGTTGTGTATATAATTACACCTAACATTGTTATAACTATCCTGCCTACAAACAGAAATACACTAATACCCTTCCTCAAATAGAAGGTAAGTTTTCTTTGCTTATGCTTCAACATTAATACATTTGATAATCCTAAAATCTTATACTAAATCTATCCATATTATATTATAACAGAAGCATACATGGGGGTGAAGTAGTACAGTTATAATCCCCTTTTCTGTAGCTGATCACAGGTTTGTAGCTGGTATTTAGAGCTACCTTCTTCTACTACCCATTCTGTATTCCCTTGGACTTCAGCAAGTACCTTTCCCTAGTGGAGTGACCCACACCTTCATTTCTGAAGGCTCCGGACCATTTATAATCATGCCTGTATTATGATTTTCCATTGACTTTAATAACAGGGCATGGCAGTTCTAAGAGGAGACCCAAGAGATCTCCTGCACTCCATGTATATTCTTCCTTTCCTCCACTGTGGGGCAGTAATACAATTTCCCCTTAATAGTGTGGGTCAATCACACCCAACAGCACTGTGATTCTCTTTTTCGCTTGTTTCCTCAGAGAGACCAAAAGTGACCGGGGGAAAACCTTAGCTTTCAGTTCAGTGGTATCATTGCTGTGCTTCCTGGTACAATCCTTCCCTCTCTGGGACAAGGACATCTAGTCCAGTAGAACATAATGTTGTGGGGTCCGGAAGCAAGAATTTTGCTAGCGGTTCACTAGGAATAATGGTGAGTCGTACCATTCCTACTCCCACCCCTTGATTCCTGGACCCATGAATCCTGGCTATGAAAGACACAGTACCGTACGGAGGGCACTGATGAAAAGCATATACAGCCTGCTAAAGTACCTTATCCCAGCCCTGCAAGCTATTGCCACCTAGCTGGCACTATAACTGCATCTTCAAAAGACTGTTCCACCTTTCTATCAATCCAGTTGCTTCTGGATGGTAGGGAACATGATAAGACAATGAATTCCATGAGAATGAGCCCACTGCTTCACTTCTTTGGCTGTAAAATATGTTCCTTGGTCAGAAGCAATGCTGTGTAGAATTCCATGACACTGGATAACACATTCTGCAAGTCCACGGATGATAGTTTGGCAGAAGCATTCCATGCAACAAAGGCAAATTCATATCCAAAATATGTGTTTATGCCAATGAAGACAAAGCGCAGTCCCTTCCATGATGGAAGTGTTCCAATATAATCAACCTGCCACCAGGTCGCAGGCTGGTCACCCCGGGGAATGGTGCCATATCAGGGACTCAGTGTTGGTCTCTGTTGCTGACATATTGGGCATTCAGGAGGGACTGTAACCAGATCAGCCTCGGTGAGTGGGAGTCCATGTCCCCGAGCCCATGCATAGCCTCCTTCTCTGCCAACATGCCCACTGTGTTCATGTGCCCATGGAGCAATGACAAGGATGGCTGAAGAAGGAGGTCGGCTACTATCCACAGACCAAGTAATTTTATCCACTTGATTATTAAATTCTTCTGCTGATGTTGCCTTTTGGTGAGTGGTTACATGGGAAACATATTTTTATATCTTTTGCCCATATGGAGGGGTCTATCCACATACCTCTTCCCCAAGTATCTTTGTCACTGATTTTCTAATCATGCTTCTTCCAAGTTCCTGCCCATCTGGCCAAACTTTGGCTGTGGTTCATAAGTCAGTATATAGTTGCACATCTGGCCATTTCTTTCTCCAGGCAAAATAATATCATTAGAATCTAAAAAGTCAGCATCCTCAGCCTCCTCAGGATCCCACACATCTCCATTCCAATTTACGGAATCCCATTCTTTCCCAATCAGTGCCCACACCTTTGCTTCAAATGCCCTTTGAGGCTGAGCATTTAATTTACATTGCAGTTCAGCCAATTGAATTATAAGGGACTGTGTTTGAGTTTCTGCAATCTCAGCCTTGTGGCTAAAAGAAAGGAGATTTTCTGTCCAGACACACTTAGAGACTTTTAAAATTTTTATCTGCATCTGAAGGTGGGAAATCAAATCTGTGAGCTCCTTAGTTTCATGGATAAGTTTGTCCACTGAGGCTAAGACCAAACAACTGGCATAATTATATTCCCTACTTTGCCAAACATGTTCAAAATTTTTATATATGAAATCGCTAAATGACATTCTCAAAAGTAATGAATTAGGACAATCAAATGGATCAATACAGCATATTACTTTAAACGGCTCATGCCAAGAAGTATCAGTATGGTTCTTAAGATCAGGAGAGACCATGCTGTCTTTAGGTCTCATCAAATCTCAAAGCCAACTTCAGGAACTCTTAAAACCATTTGAAAATGCCATCATTATATTCTGTTTCTCTAGAGCCACTGCCAGAACCATATTCTGTATTGGTCAGGATTTTACTTAGAGGAACAGATATAAGGAACAGATATTAACATGAGAAATACAATATATATGGAATTACAAGATTGGTTTATTACAGTCAGCAGCAGGGTCAAATGAAGGAGAGTGCAGAGGGCAGCTACACACACCAGATTGAAGAATTCAGTCTCAATGTCTGCAGCTCACGGCTGTGCTCTATGCACGTCTCTATTTGTCAGCTAATGGGTCTGCGATGAAGCACTAAACAGTCTGCGATGGATGCTGAAGACCCAAACAGAAGATCCAAGCCAGAGGCCAAAGAGTCTGTGTTGCAAGGCAGGAGATGAAGGCCAAGCCAAATGCGAAGACTGAAGCTCCTCTGAAGAAGTGGAACATTGACTACCTCCTCAGGCCCTTTATTTGTCCTCTTTGTGCTGAGTCACTCTGGGGACAGAAGCAGTTGTTCCCCAGGGCAGGACCTCCACCATCGGGAACTGCACAGCACAGTCATCTGCCCAAGTTGACACAATGTATCAACCACTACCATGCTTTTGCCATTAATACCACACAGCAGAGACTAAATAGTGTGCTCAGGACAAGTGCTAGCCAACTTTGCTAGAAAGAACATTCAGGTATTTTTGACTGGATTTAGTACTGGTTCTTTATTCTGCAGTTATATTTCATCCAACTGGAATACCTCTGAACACTGTGCAATAAGATGCTTTTACCATTATTTGAACATCAAAGACCAAACATACATGAAGAAAGACAGATACTATTACTTGGGGATGGAATCTTTTGACTGCGATCATGTACCTAGTGTCACTGCCCCACATGTCATCACACAGTGTACAGCTACACATAGGCAAGATTTTCCTTTTGTGTAAAAGGCAAACACTTTTAGAATGGTTGTGTAAACTTATGTAGTTATCCTGAAGACCATATGTAGTCTCAAATTCTCAACATAAATTTAAACATTGATGTGTGTTATTGGAAGAAGTATAAAGCTTCTGAGTCAGATGTGTTCCATATTCCCTTCAGTTTTAACTTATTTTTAAAAAATATTTTAATATGACATGATCATTACAAGTTTATGGAATATATTATTCATTTTAATAAATATAAAGAATATGTAATGATGCGATCAGTGATGGACTTTTTTTTTTTTTTTTTTTTTTTTTTTTTTTTTTTTTTTTTTTTTTTTTTTTTTTTTTTTGGCAGCACCAGGGATTGAACTCAGGCCCTTGTGCTTGCCAGGGAAGTGCTTATTCCACTGAGCCATCTTCCTGGCCCTAGTGATAGACCTTTTACCCTAGATATTTACATTTTGTTTTGAGAACATTCTCAGGGCTATACTAGCAATTTTAAATATTCAATAAATTATTGCTAATTGTAGTTTCATTCCTGTGCTATAGAGACCATGAACCCATACCTCAGGGAATATTTTCCTTTTAACACTAAAGCTAAGCATCTCCAGAGATGATCACCAGTTCAGTCCCTAAGGGAGACATCTAATTGCCTAATCTGCAGTGTGAAGTAAAAGGGTCCCTGAGAGTGCTAGCAGCTTGAGCACTGACCCCTAGAGCTCTTAATGTGAATAATTAAGTCTCTAAGAAGAGGTAGTTGCATAAATTGAAGTTCTTTTAAGCAAACTACAAGCCTGGGCTTTGAATTAATCCTGGGAAACCTAGAATGGTACTATAATTTTAGCTACTAAAGAGAATTGCAAAGAAATAGAAAGCATACTTTTGAATTTATATCTTTTTTAGCATACATAACCACATAACAGTATAATACTACTGACAGATACATACAAATTCATAAAATATATGAAAATATGCCTTTAAAATATAGTGATTATGGATCAAACACTAAGTGTTATAGAAGGCAACAAAAACAGTTATATCACTGTGTTTACTGTAGAGATAGCAATATAAGGAATAGTAAACCAAGTTGGGATGAAATTGAAAGAGCTTCACTCTTGACAAAATAGTGAGATATAGCTGGGTTTGGTGGTGCATGCTGCAATCCCAGCATTCTGGTGGCTGAGGCAGGAAGAGTGCTGGAAAGCCCAAGGAGTTTAAAGTAGATTCAAAGATAGCCTGAACTACAGAGCATGACCTTGCCTCACCCCTGCAGATAGATAAATTAGATAGATAGATAGATAGATAGATAGATAGATAGATAGATAGATAGATAGATAGATAGATAGATGGATAGATAAATAGATAGATAGATAGATAGATAGATAGATAGATAGATAGATAGATAGATAGATAGATAGATTTATTGATTGATTGATGGACATATATAACTGAGATAAAAACTCCACTAAGTTATCAGGTAAATTTAACATGTGATGTTCTTGAATTCCATCATTATTAAAGTGACTAGCAGTACATGTGAGTGGATCCCATTTAGAAGAAGTTTTGATGTCCATGGACAAATGTCAAGGCAGGGTATCTTGAATAGTTGTAGTGCAGTGCACAATGGACATTTAGGTATTAAATGGATGCAGAAACCTTTTTTTTCAGATGCTTTGGCTGATTCATGTTATAGTACGAAATAATAGAAAAGTGTGTACTATCACTATTTTTTCTTTAGGGTCTCCCTATGTTATGTTGCATAATGAGAAAGTAATTTTGAGCTAAATATAAATAAATTTTTATTTATGTCTTTTCTTTAGAGGGAAAACTTCATACAACATGCGAAGAACACTCTTTAACGAAAAACTAATTCCAGGCAAACCGAATATAAGACCCTGATTTGACTCTGTACTCTATACTACCCCTGTGACTTATCTTTCTTCTCACAGCTAAATTTCTCTTTCTAACCCGCTTTCCAGACAATATTAGTGCATGGTAGTCACATTATTATTGAGAACTTGAATTTCTCTACCACAATATGTGAGTTTTTTAGATTTTTTAAAATATCATTGTCATATAAGTTAATTCTGAAAACTCTTTTGTATTCCTGCCTTAGGTACTTAAGAGTTCTCAGGCTTTGAAGAATTTATAATTCTGCTTATCCTCATTCAGCTGTCATTTACTCTGTTGCTGTTTTGGTGCTCAATTTATTTTGAAGTATAGGCAAATATTGTTTGCAATATTCAAGGAATACTTCAAAATCTTGGGATCAAGTGCAAGTTTTCTTCTATTCAAGATTTTGCGCTTTCCATGTCTCATTTTAATGTAGCTCCAATAGGCCCTCTGTTACAGATTTTTATTTAAATGTTCACCCAAAGCTGCTTGAGTTCAGTCAGGGTTCTGTAAGGGTAGTGGATAAGGAAAGCATCATCTCTTACTTTACATTAGGCAATGAGTCCAGTGGGAAGGGTCAGGCCACCAGAAGGCAAACTACAAGGGTCCTTCCTAGATTACCCAGTTGTTCTAGCATTAAGATGCCTTTTGATGTATTCAGTATGCATCAACTCTCAACAATCTAGACACATTCAAATACCGCAAGTTGTGTTTGTATTTCATATGCTTGTAAGGATTTTGGAACGTGATAATTTTAATCATAATGCAAAGAAGTATAAAATAATATTACATAATGTTGTTTTTATTTAGGAAAATCATGAAATAATAGTTGGTAGTTTCCATGACTATTTTCTAGAAGAGAAATTGATAACAGGTATATTTTCATAGGAACTCAAATGATAAAAATGAAGTAAAATTTTACTTTTAAAATCATTTATTTTATCCATCACAAAATACTCTAAACAAACTTAAATCCTCAACCTCACAGATTAAAATACTTCTAGAACAAGCCTTTAATTTCACAAATAAGGAAAACACCGGGTTGTGAAGATAGCTCAGTGGTCTAAAGTGCCTGCTTAGGCAAGCGCAGAGACCACTGTCGGATCCCCAGCACCACATGCTGCACCAGTGCTGTCCCCAGGGTGGGCTGAGCTGTCCACACAC
>PVKA01023110.1:0-35000 GCA_004027165.1 Ctenomys sociabilis | reverse complement strand
TGGTCTCAGTGGCTGGCTTGGCAAGCCTGGGGCAAGGATGGCATGGCATGTGGTGCCAGGGATTGAAGACTGGTCCCTGTGGTTGCCTAGATGGGCACTTAGTCCACTGAGCTATCTAGCTGGCCCCAATTTTATATATATATATATATATATAAAACTAACATACACACAGCTATTGATATGAAATCAGTGCATATCTTTTAAAGATGTTCATCTCCACAAGACTATGATAAAAGCAACATGGTGAAGGTAAAAACAAACTGATCCTAGGATCAGTGTAAAAGATTAAAAGATTCAGAAACAACTCCAAGCACAAATAACCATCTTATATTTACCTTCATGCAGTAAATTTTCAAGCTTCAGATCTTATCATGGCTTTGTAGCGTGATCCCTGGCAAAACAATTGAAGTAAGACAGCAAGAAAAAGCACATTTTAAAACATGACAAAATGTACAAGAACTACTAATGTGTTTCTAAGACACTCTTTAATCAATCAAGTAGACTGAAATCATTAAGCATGTAGAAGGAATGATTTTCAACTGCTTCATATTACAAATATACATTTGAACTCTATAATTAAATGACATTACATGTACATAATTTTCAACATGAAACACAGAAAATTATCTCATAAAACAACTCATAACCCCAGTTTTTAAAATTAATACATAAAATCCTTTCCCTGATCTTAATGCAGTAAAATTAGAATAATGAGCTTATTAATTCTTTTGGTTAAAATAAAAACTTAAATGAAAAAAGATAAAAGAAAACAGGATAAAAGAGAAAAGGGGAGGAAGACCTTTAACAACAGATTTTTGTAAGATTTTGTATAAATTTACTGAAAGAAATAAGAGAATACCTTAAGCATGAGATATACAATATACACATGAATAGCTTGATTTATAAAAATACTGATTCTTCTCACATCTGCAATGTGTACAATGGGTTAGAATTTGAAGTACAGAATATACAAATAATTCCCATCAACAGCAACAAAAATGGTAATCCAATAAAGAAACAAAAAAAACATAGAAAGAAAAATAAGAGAACATAAAATGCAGTGGATAATAAATGTTTAAAGGGAAATTAATTTCACTTTTAATTAAAAATCAACTTATAATAAAGAGATTTTGCTCATTATTTCTTTCTAAATGACATACTTAGAAATAACAAATGCTAGCAAGTCTGTAAGGAAGGGAAACAATCAATCAATAGATAGCTACATATTTACTTTCAGCTCTTCCCAAGAGCAGTTTGGCAGCACTGATGAAACCTGGATATGCATTTTCCTTAATCCAGCCCTACCAACAACAACCGCAGCTGCTCATAGACTTAAAACACTTTCTTGATAAAGACAGGATTCCAAGTTCTTCCCTATATGAGTTCATCTGATTCCTCAAACAAGCTTACAGTACAGGACTATTGCTCTTAGTATTTTATGGGTAGGTAAACTAAGTTACAGGGAGATGAGATTCTTTATTTGTCTTTTAGAGACAGGGTCTTGCTGTGCCTTGAACTTATTTTGTAGAGCAGGCTAGTCTTGAACAAACAATGATCCTTCTGCCTCAGCCTCCTAAGTCCTGGGACTACAGACATGGGCCACCAAGCAGAGATCAAGATGAGACTCTTGATCAATGTCACAGAATCAGTGCATAAGTGGAACCACCTATCACCAAGGTCATATTTCTATTCACATACCTGTTCCTTCTGCAGGACAACACTAGGTCATTATGCAAAGTTGTGTGTACCCAGGTCATTTATAGCAGTTCTTAACAATAAAAAAAAATCTTGGAGATAAAGTAAATGTCCACCACTGCATAAATGAGATAGAACAGAATACTATTTTGGCTTAAAAGGTGAATTGGGGGCCCAAGAAGATGGATCAGTGGAATAAGCGCTTGCCTGGAAAGCACAGGGTTCTGAGTTCAATTCCTAGTATTACAAAAAATAAAATAAAATAATAAAACAAAATAAAAGGCAAATTAGTACAAAAGTGAATATATAGCAACATAAATGGACTTAAAAATAACTTGGGTAAAGAAAAAAACTACAAATTGATTAAGCAATGGCCATGACTCATCCACATGGCTGACACTTACAAAGGCTCCACAAAGTGTGGTATAGGGTATCAGGATAAATCCTGAGGGGATTTGACTGACCTTATCAGATACAAAAGCTACATTTCTTGTTATATAGGTCTTGCTTTATCTTAACCATCCAGCAGAAAAGTATAAAAATAAGGTATAAAAAGTAAGGCCATATTACTGTGCAGAGCTATAAAAGGCTCAAGTCAACAAATTCTGACATTGCTAGTCCTACGGATAACCCACTGCTATTATGGACTACTGGACTATATTGGAATATTTTGCTGAATTTACACACCAACAATATTTGTGTGACAATGAAATACCCATATCGGACAAAATTAAATAAAAAAGGTGATACAAATGAACAACCATTTTTTATCTGTATATTCAAAATAGGTAGGATAGATATACAGCTATATTCTCTTAATTCAATGAATAGAAAGATTTGTTCTAATAGTGTTTGTGAACACGATATCATGTCTGCATCTTGTACAATTAATAACCACTAAGACAACAATATGCATGTATTAATTATTGAAACCGTCCTACTGATCGGTTCCTGAAACTCTCATTGCTATTTGTTTCTTAATAAAATTATTTAAAAAAGCAAAGGAAAGAAAAAAATAGTATTTGAACACAAAGCATGACACTATTTACATGTAAAATTTGTCAGTAAAATATAATTTTCAGTGGAGTAAAATATAACATATTCTGTCAATGAAAGAAAAACAATTATACCAACTTAGATTAGAAAGAGAAAAGATTTTCTATCTTTGGGGGAAAAAAAAGGAAAATTCATATATTACATATGTATAAAACTATTAACACGAAAAGGGAGAATCAAATACTTTAAATGCTCATAATAATTTATTCTGTATATTTCAATTACAGGATATTGGGACTACCCATTATTTTATTCTGCAATTATCAAATTTTAAAATGTAAAAAGAAATATAAATCAAGAAGTAGAGTATATGTATATAGCAATTTCAGGATCGGAATATGTAGGAATAAAAAGAGTGATGCCATGTGGGGAGCTCTGGGTACAGCCTGGATCAATCACACATGCAAAGCAAGCCAGGAAAGCAAACTGCTGCAGCTCTGAGATTGGGAGTTGCTCAGGCAAGCCACACAAAGTTGCTAGGCACAGCGGCTGAACTTACCCTGAGACTGTAAATAAAAGCACTATAGTGGTTGTAGAGCTCTTTCCTCTCAGGCAGAGAGAGGACTACAGCTTTCTGCCTTTTATGTCTCCACCCTCTCACTGACCTTCCCCCTGGGAACTTGGAGACTTGCCTGGGATGCAGCAACATTCCAGTGTTAGGAAATCTGGTAAGAAGTGTAAATCTAGCATAGAATTAAATATATGTTTAAAACAACAAAATTAATCTAGGTGGCTTGTTTGCTTTTATATTTTTTTGAAGAAATAAAGTCAAGGAAGAAATATTCAATGTGTAACGTGTTATAATATTCATATAAAATAGATATAAAGTCTAACATTTAAAATTACATTAAAATTATATAAGAAAATAAATCTAGAAGTCATAAATATGTGTTATAGGCCAGAATAAAAATTTACAAAGATCATCACAAGGTGGAGACCAATAAGATAAAAATGTATACATACACGATAATTCAACCACTTTGGTATGAGTAAGTATGACACATTTATGTACTTTGTGCAGGACACAAAGATAAATGAGACACAATCACCACCAGAGAGGTTAATAAAAATGTTTAGCCACTGCTGTGGCACTAGGAGTGACCAATCCATCAGAAAAGAGATAAAAATCACAGTATTTCCTTGGTGGCTATGTCCTCTACCTTTAGAAAGTGTCACAGAAAATGATTTAAGGCTGCCAGTGTGTGTGTGTGTGTGTGTGTGTGTGTGTGTGTGCGTGTGTGTACATCCTGAAGTGAGGGTGACTGTAAGTATAGGTATAGAGGAGATGAGTCTCTAACAATTGGGAAAATATCAAGAGATGGAGATTCTAGAGAAAAGGCATTCTAGAGAAAGAGAACATTCCAGAAAGACATGTGATAATAAAAAAAAACCCAAAAAACAAAAAAACTCATGACATTCATTCCTAGTGTCTTAGTTACTCTTCTCTCGTTGCTGGGACAAATACCCAAAGCCCAAAATGAAGGAAGGAAAGGTTTATTTAGCTCACAGTTACTGCAGGTTTCAGTCCATACTCAGCAGGCTCCTAGGCAGAAGGGCACATGGCAGAGAGCAGCAGTTCATGGCGGCTGAACAGCAACAACGACAACAAAGAGCAATCGCTAAAGAAAGTCTGTCTCTGTCTCTTACACTACATTCAGGCTCTCTGCCCCAGGCTGGGGAAGTATTTACACCTGTAATCCCAGCAGTACTAAGACCCATAATCCCAGATTTGGATCTATATAATCTCAGGGGATCATGAGTTAATTACTAGCTCTGGAAGTCCCCACCCCATGGCTACATGAGGCTTTGGGGAGACAACTAGACACAAACCATAACACCTAGTGAATAACAGAAACAAACAGGCTAAGATGTCTGGGAAACAGATGTATGAAATATATACATTAGGATTTAGCCTAGAATATGGAAGTCTACATGACAAGGAAGTATGTTTGAATTTCATTCTTAAGTAATGGGGAATAACTGGTGTATGAGATTAATTTTTCAGATAATGGTGAGTCATTGAAGGTAATCCATTATATCATCAGTGTTTTTGATGCTTCTCTATTCTCAATTTGGCACAAGGTGTCCTTTCCAAGCCAGTTAATGTGCCATTTTCAACTATGATTGCTGTGATTTTGTTGTAGGATGTCCAAGAAAGGTTTCATGATCCTAAATAGGCTTTTGGAAGATGATTGGATTATGTTAGCATAATCCGATTGGTGATTGGATTACATGTCAGTGGTGGAGTCTGGGAGCATGACCAGGAAGGATCTTTCTCCCTCCTCCATCCTCTCTCCACTGTGCTTCCTGCCAGCCGTGACCTGAGCAGCTTCCTTCCATCAGACGCTTCCACTATGACCTTCATGCCTTGAAGCAAACTGTGGCCTGAATCCCTAAAACCTGTGAGCTAAAACAACCCTCTCCTCGTTGAGTTTTGTATGTTAAGTATTCTGTTCCAGCAAAGAGAAAGTGACTAATACAAACTTTGGGTACATTTTTGTTTCCTGGTACAAACATTTCCAAACTCCTCTTGTATATACAAGGGGAAAAGCTTAAAATACAAACAAACAAACAACCCCCCAACTCCCCTTTTGTATAGGGCAAAAGTACTACAAGATCAAATACTGTTTTTACCATTAGTAGTGGGCATGGTAGAAAACATAACGTCAAGGAAAGTGGATTCAAAATTTCTTAAGCAAAAATTTATGTTGAACTGTCAGAAAATTTACTAGAAAACTGATGGAAAACATTGAGCTTTTGTTCCCTCGTGGCTGTGTTCCATGAGTATTTGACAAGATTCTACCCTTGTCGGTTTTACCTTGTTTTGTTCTCTCTTCTCTTTTCCTGCATCCCTCTATTCCAGAGTTCTGAGATGCCCCAGATTTGTGGTCTCATATTTTACATGTATATGAGCTTCAGACGATCTCATCTGGCTTTAAATATCACTGCCACACCATACTATAAATATCATTTGATGATAGCTTTCCCACCCCACAGTCTCTCTGCTCGTGACCCAATATGCCTGATGTATTATGTAATCTCACGTTGTATACAGCATCTTTGTAGAAAGCATTTTGCTTATCTCAGCTTTTATGTTCTGCACAAAAACTGTCGTCTTTGTCTCTTTTCAAAAATTAATAGCAAAATATCTTTTTTTACTTATGTCTTTTAATTTCCTTCCTCACAAGCAGCCCTGTGACTGAATGCTTTATCTAAGTGCCTAAATGCATTTTCTATAATTATTCCCCATACTTTTCATTGCTTATTTTATTTTCTGAATCTCTTGAGATGAATTGTATATAACAGATGATGCAATTTTGTATGTTGGGAAGATACTCATGTGATTTGAAGCAACAAGAAATAAAAGGATCATTCTAACAATAAAAAGAAAAAAGCTAGCTATGTATTTATATTCATATACATGTATTTGGAAGTCATAAGAGAGTTCAGTATTCATTTAGAAATGTCTTTAACTTGAAATTTGAGAAACAAAGTTGATGATTTAAAATGTAACTCTCTGTGCCTCCTTCACAAGATTTCATTTTCCTCAAAAGTTGTATGTATGTATATGGTAGATTAACATTGAATCCTACTTAAAACATTCACCAATGTAATAGCTATTGTAGATCACATTCATGGAAGTTTTTAACACTTGGGGTTCCACTGAAATGCTATATAAATTAGTCAAATCAAATCAAATTCAACGTTTTAGTTATTTTACAGGCGTTTTTAGTTAGTTTAATAAGTGTGAGGTAAAAGGGAGATAGATCTTTTGCAAAAGGGAAAGGCACAAAGAGATAGAGGGAAGAGGGAAGAGAGAGAATGGAGATAAATGAATTACACTGTGTCATGTACATGTACTAATTTCTCATGATGAATGTAGTCACTGTGAACTGCAAACATATACTAATTATATATATGTGTGTGTGTGTGTGTGTGTGTGTATTCCATGATTAATTGATATACAGTATGGCTACATACTTTATAAAGAAAAGTCTTTAGCTGATAGATCTGGAAATGGAGCAAGGCAGGTGTGATGCTGGCAGCAAGGGTGCAGCTGAAATCAGAACTATCAAGGAAATGGGACACAGGGGGTCCCATACACATGTGGCAACTAGAGGTGGCAAAAGTGACTTCGGTGGTTATGTCTATGACTTCCATATAGTACAACAAGCATAGATTATCACAATTGTAAGAATGAAGAGAGAGTCTCTGTAACATCAAACATATACTCTACTTCAAGTTCCAAAAAACCAAAAAGGCAGTGTAATATGACACACAAGTCAAGAACTTGAGGACCAGACAGATGAGACTCAGTTCATGCTCACCATTAATTGTCCACGAGCCCTTATAAGTTATACTATTTATCTGAGCCTCCACCTTTTAAAGATTTTGTTTTAATAATTTTTATTTATGTATTTGGTACAGAGTCTCACTATGCAGCTTGGACTCATAGCGGTCATCCTGTCTCAGCCTCCCCAGCGCTGAGATTACAGGCGTGCACTGGTTCTGGGGTCGGAACAGTGCATGGCACTGTCTATTGTACCACAGGGTCCCAAACATACCCTACTGTTCCCAAGACTGCTCTGTTCCAGTAGCAGTGGTTATGGGGAATAACTTGCAGTTTGTATTCATTCCATGTCTTTGTGTTTGTCTTGCAGGTTCTTAGACTGCTGAGCTGTCTCTCCAGCTTGAGCATACATCTTTACACCTACAACGTGGTAATATTAGCCACGTTTTCCTGGGATTCTGATAGGAAATGAATGAAATAACCAACGTAAGTGCCTAGTCCAATGCTTAGAACAAATCAATCAGCCAACGAATATTTGCTCTAGTCTCCTAGGTTATAAAACAGGGGTACTTTCCTTCAAATACTCAAACAATTAAAAAACCATGTGTCATACATATCATTAAGCTTGAATAACACTTAGCCACTTGCAAAGAGTCTGAGGAACTTTTTCTCTATCAAATTAATGAAACTTTCTTGTCCTATCATATCCAAATTGAAAGACACAACACTAACTTGAACTGAATCAGAAAAATCCCTATATATGAGCTGATACATTAAAGTCTGCTCAGTAGTTTCCAGAAATCAGCTTTGGCATATATCTCAAAGACAGTCAGGCTGTTAATATTGGTAAAAGAAAACTGCATATTAAGATAGTACATTTAACTGAGAACCTATTCTCAATGGAGCCTCAGAGTCTCCAGTGAGAGGTGAAGTTCGAGGTTTTAAATTTATATTCTGCCACGCTAAATCATAGCCAGGACAAGAAATTTCAACTCAGTAAACTATTCAGTATCATCAAATTATTAAAGGTCTTAAATCTCAAATATTTGAGCTTGATTCTGGATATCTTTCCCTTCTGATCCTTTATTATAAATTATTCTTGCTTCCCTATCTACCACTATAATCCAAAGACTGAAGAAAAGGAAAGAAAAAGACAGCTTTTATGTGCCACTGTAACATTTGTATTTCCAGTGTACATTTATTTTATCATTAGATTTTGTAAACAATCCTATGGAATTGTACATGGGTAAAGTGAGGCTCGGAGGAGTCAGATCAGATTAGCTTCCAAACTTGTGGCAATGCTGAAAACTCAGAGTTCTTACTCAGTGATTTCTTGCTGTAAGTTTTCTGAGTTACAGAGATTTTTGTTCAATTTTAAATGCTTCAATGTTTATTATATTATGCTACACTCAGAAAGACCTTGTCAAACATCTTGGCATAAAGTATGACCTTCAGGAATGCAATGCTCACACTGAGACATGAGAATATGATTCAAATCAATTTATTCACAAAAAAATACAAGACAGATGCATCAACTATGTAAAAAAAAATCACTCCACCATACCTTTTAATTTAGATGAAAAATATTTACTTTGCTGACTGGCTGATTAATCACAGCAAATAATTACAATGTTAAAATAATAATTTGTCAAAAAGCTGGCAGCTCTCATGCAGAAATAATCATTGCTTCTTATTAAATAACAGATTAATATAATTCATTTTGTTGAAAGGGTAAGCTAAACCTTGCTTCTAATGTCAGTTTGTGTTTATCTGAGCCTACATTTAGCTTAGCATGAATGCTTATGCTTTTATTACTGATATTGGACATTTATGACTTCTTATACTATGAATGTTCGGTGAAGAGACATTTTTATTTTAAAGAGAATAAAAAAATAATAGATAATACATTAAAAATGATACACAATTTCAAAAAAAAAAGACTATAGATATTCAACATTGATTTTTACATTTCACATTGTTGTCTTTATTGTAGTTGCTCAGGTTACCAGATATAAGCATGTAAAATTGGTCAAGGTATAAATTCAAAAAACCAATGGAAATAGTGACATAATCATCTTATCTATCTTGTGCATATACATGCATGATTTTATCTTTCACTTTTTTCCTTTCTTTTTTCCCTTCCCTCATCCCAACTGCTTATTCCTTTTGTGCAGGTTCTTCCTCTTTTATTATATCTATTGTGTCTTTCAGGTTGTATTTCTGCTTTCAGATTCTTACACTTATGGAGACAGTATGATGTCTATATGTGTGGGTCTGATTTATTTCACTTACCAGTTTAGCCTCTAGTTGCATCCATTTACCTATAAAAGCCTCAAATTTATCATTATTATGGATGGGCAATATTGTTTTGTATAAAAATACTACATCTTTTTATCTATTTCTCAGTTGTGACTTCTTTTGTGTACAAACTATCATGGCATGAACTCTTAGGGTCTCTGAGACCCTCACTCCCTAGTTTTGGCAGGACTTGACCTGATTTAATGGTTATATCTTCCGCCATTGATATTCAGAAGGTTCTCAGGACATTGTCCTAAAGTTCTTCATGTTTCTTCTTGCTACTAGGTCACATTTTCTATGGCAGATGGTATCTATGTTACCATCTATGCTTAGTGGTCTTTCTCTGAACCCTCCATTGTTTTAATTCCCTAGATTCCCATACAATTGTGACCAAAATATACTGTTAATAAGAATATGAAAGCATAAAAATCAGAGAAAGACAACCTGGATGTCTGCTGGGAGTCAAAGAGACCATGAGCCTACCTGCTATTTACTGGCAGGACTGAGCTCTACTCACCTCCACTCTCACCAATGAGAACACTCAGTGTCACCAAAGCTTTAGGTCTTTATCTGCTTTAGAGTCTTGGATCCTCCAACCTGCTATGCTAGGAACAAGAAGTCCTCTTCCTCCTAAATCTTACCTTATGTCCTGTACTAAAATATGTGACACTAGGAATGTACATCCTCCTCAGGGTAGAATATTTCAAAACTGTAATAAATTTTCATACCATGTTTAGAGCAAAGTGTATGGTAAATAGTCCATCTCCCCAACTTTGACTCAGTTGATCATAAATGATTAGGGATATGAACAGCCTACTGTAGATGACAAGGTATTAACCAAACCTTTCCTTTTGATTGAATTTTCTGGGATAAGAATGCAAGAACTCTCTCTTTGTCTTCTAGAGTCTCAGATTCTGAAAAATTTGGAAGATCTGTATCTTCCAAGAAAATAAAGCTTATAATAGGCTCAGGATGATTTCTGATCCTTCAAGGGCTCAGTTGTACCTAACTTCATTCTTATGAGGAATGCCGAATGCCTGTTGGAAACATCTACTAAAAGGTTAATTGCCAAAACAATTTATAGGTAAAGTACTTCTTTATGTCTCTATGAGTAGTATCGATTGACAATGAAAGTTTTCTCCGAGAATAAATTTTGATTTGTTTTGTTTTCTATAATCTCTAAATTACCTGTGAACCCTTTTAGGTTTTCCATTTTTCTGTATTTTAAGATATAAGGTTTTAAAAGCAGACACTTCATGTAAATCATATTTCTTTTTTTTAAAGAAAAGTACAAATTAGAATTAAAACAGAAAATATTACAAGTGATACAGAATTTTACTTACAGAAGTAATATTTCATATCTGTTGTAGTACATAGTGTCTTCCAATCAGTTATTTATATGACCAGATATATGCATGTAAAATTGGAAGAATAAAGAAGAACAGAAAGAAACATGTAGGAAATTAAGAAGAGAAAAAATACAATCAATTGAAACAAAGAGAGAAAACAAATTGATTGTTATCTGTTCCTTTCCATAATCTAGCAGAAATACACAGAACAGTTGTCCAACTATTCTGCTTTCATACACAGATAAATCTCTTTCCTTCACTTTCCTCTATTGCCATTCTACTCACCTCAGTACCTTTTTCCTTTTGAATGAGTTCATTCTCTTTTCCAAGTATCTACTGTACTCTTCAGATTCTATTTTCTTTTTCCTTCAGGTTTTCACACTAAGGAGACAATACGATGTTTGATCATATGGGTGTATACTTTCACCTGAGTATATTCTCTAGTTTCATCCATTTACCAAAAAAAGACTTAAATTTATTCTGTTTTATGACTGAATAATACTACGTTGTGTAAAAATACCTTATCTTCTTTATCCACTCTTCAGTTGATGTCCATCTGGGTTGTTTACAGCATTTAGCTATGACAATTGCATTGCTATAAACACGGTTGTACATATATCATTATGGTATGAAGTCTTCAGTTCTTCTGGAAAAATATTCAGGAAGGGAGATGGATGGATTTAATGGGATCTCCAATCCTAGCTTTTGAAGGAATCTCCATACTGATTTTCAGAGTGGTTGCAGCAGTTTGCACTTGAGTGGGGAAGGGTTCCTTTTCTCCACAGCCTCTCCATCCTTTGTTATTGGCTGACTTCTTGTGTTAGCCATTCTTTGTGGGGTGAGATGAAAACTCAGTACTGTCTCACTGTATTTCTTGAATGACCAATTATGTTAAACATTTTTTCATATATTTACTTGCAATTTGTATTTCTTCCTCTAAGAAGTGTCCATTTTTGCATTGGGTTTTTGAATTTGGGGGTTCTGTTTTCTTTTAATTCTTTATATGTTCCAGATACAAGATTTTTGTGGGAGGGACAGTTGTCTATAATTTTTTCTGGTTTGTAGGTTTCCTTTCACTCCATTGGAGATTTGCTTTGAAGCTCAAAAACTTTTCAAACAGATGAGATCCAAGTTGTAGATTCTTTCAAGTATTTACCATGCAATTTGGTTTTTGTTCATGAACTTTTACCTAACCCTATATCTTTAAGATTTGTACCTCCATTTTCCTTCAGAAGATTTAGAGTTTCTGGTTTAATATTTAAATATTTGCTCCATTTTAACTAGCTTTGTACATGGTGATAGCCATGGATCTAGTGTGCAAAGCCTGTTTTATCATCACTATTTATTAAAAAGGTGTCTTTCTTCCAGTGAGCATTTTTGGCCCCTTCATCAAAGATAAGTTTGCTGAGTGCATCTTTAGTTGTGTCTGAACCTTCTAATACATTCCTCTGATCATCAGGTCTGTCTCTATGCCAATACCATACTGATTTTAGTGCAGATTTATAGCATAATTTCAGGTCAGAGACTGTGGTATCTACATTTTCTTTGTTTCCCAAGATTACTTTTGATATTCTATATCTCTCCTGGTTCCAAGTGAATATGAGGAAAGACTTCTATAGCTCTTTGAAGTATAGCAATGGTATTTTATTCAGGATTGTAATGAGTCTGGGCAACAATTTTAGGAGTATGGCCAATTTTGTATGGTTTGTTCTTCCTATCTGGGACCATAGAATATTTTTCCTTTTTCTGGAATGCTCTTCAATCTCTTTTCTCAGAGTACTTTAATTTTCACTGCATAAATCTCTTACATCCTTGGTGAGATTGATTTGGAAGATTTTCATTTTTTGGATATTATTGTGGAAGGTGTGGTTTCCCTAATTTCTCTCTCAACGTGTTCATTGTTTGTGTACAAAAATGCTACTGATTTTTTGGTGTTAACTTTGCATCTTGCTACATTGCTGAATTTGGTATAAATCATATTTTCAAAGTTGCTATCATATGATTTAATAAGTTTATTGAGTATCTATTTAAAATGAGATGAAAAAATTGTATTATTCCACCAGAAGCTCATATGCTGAAATGTAGTCACATTGTTAATTATTTAGAAGGTAAAAGTTATTTGACTGTAGTATTTAGCAATGATGCTTTTAGAAAGTGATTATAATTGCACAAGGTTGCCAGGGTGCCTGGTCCATAAGTGAATGCCAGTGGTTTCATAAGAAGACAGATGCACATATACACTCTGTCTCTTGCTATGTGAAATACTGTGTCACATTGGATTCTTCCAGCAATAAGCCCTCACCAAATGTTGGACCTTCACCTAACTCCAGAACTATCAGCTCAAGTCAGCTTCATTTCTTTGTATTATCCAACTTCACATATTTCTTCAAAACAATAATGACAGCGAAGCTTAATTGTCAATTGACTGCACTGAATAATTCCTAAAGAGGTAACTGGATGCCAAGGGTACCATATTCATCAATAGATTAGTACACTGGTTTCATAGTTGAATGCACTGTGAGGCCCTCAGAAGGTTAGTAGCTGAGCCATGGTTTTGAAGGCAATACCTCTCCTTAGCATTCTTCCCCTGTGTTTTGGTTTGGACCACCATAAGAGGAACAACTTTCCTCTCTGTGAGCCCCACTATGCTCCCACAATGCTTCTTCCTTGAAACTGCCTGATCATGAAATGACATCTCCAATGTCATGTACCCCACTTAAGCTTCTTCATTAAGTTGCAACTGTGGGTATTTTGTTCTAGTAACAAAAAAGTTGGCCAGTGCAGTAATAAAAATAAAATTGAAACATGCCATTAAGAGAAGAAAATAACATAAGGTGACATGCATTAGCCTTTTAAGGTGAAAAATGTACTAATTTTTATAAGTTAAACAAAGAGAACATATAACAGGCACATAAAAATAAATTAGACCAGATCTATGCAATGGTGAGAGATGTGAGAAACAGAATGAAATTAAGAAAAGTGAAAAGGTAGTTATAAGGACAAAAGCTCATGCAAAAGACTGAAAGGCACACACACTAGTATATATCTGGCCATGAAATCACAGCACAAAACCAAAAGATACCCTCATAATTAAAATGAAACAAAAAAAGACAGATTAAGGCTGAGATGCACACAGAAGATCATGAGTAAGGGAATGGATAGTTACCAAACACTGAAAATCAGGCTTCTTTATTGTTAACAATAGATATAAATCAAGGCAGTAAACTATATGAGTCTAAATCATAATCCATAGAATTCCAGACCTCCAACATAATACACAATTTTAGAAATTATTACCAATTTTAAAAATTTCCTTCAAATCAAAGTTTACTTTTTAGCTGCACTTGAGGCCTACATCTGCCTCCGGGAAAATTAATGAGTTAACACTATCCTATAAGGAAAATTAATCTTTTTTGCAGATACAGAATGCATTTATTTTGGGAAACCAAATAATGTCTTCCATAGCCAATTTAACATTTTTAGCACAGAATCCTAAATTGAACATTCTCCAAACTACAAGCTCCTCTAAATGCTTCTATATTTAAGCTATTCAAATAACAAAGGTTTTAGAATTGGAAAGCTTGGGATTAAAATCTGGCTACCATTTACTGAGAGAGGAATCTTAAGATGCATTTATCCTTAAGATTATTTTCTTTTTGTCTTGGTTATTGTATAAACAGGAATGTTGTGAAAATTGAGATAATGTATATAAAATGTCCACTAGCATGCATCCTTAGTAAGATCCTTTGTCTTCTACCTCCAGCAGCACATGCCTGCTAGTGCCTCAGGCACTTTAACTAGTACGCTTTCATTGAAGGATAAGAAAAGATTTCCACATTTTATTATATTAACAGCAACTGACACTTCTATTTTTCTTCTGTGTGTCACACTCTAAGTGGTGCATGTATATAACTCATTTAATTCTTTCAGCATCCTACAAAGGCAGGCATTATTAAAGTCCTTGTTTTGCAGGTGATGTCACAAGATGATAAAGTTTAAACAGTTTTCAAAGATATAGTAATCATGCCAGTGGAGGAGTTGGAATTACATCTCATTTTTCTGCACACAGAATATATGCTCTGATTTTATAAGCAAGTCACATAAAATCTAGTGCAAAGATCTTAGCAATCTGTTCCTGGTTTTAATATATTCTTTTTATTTTTTAAATTTTGTATTTTTTATTATTATTCTTAAAGAACACAAAATAGTGATAGAAGAAAACAGCATTATAAGTTATACAAGATTTCACTAAACAAAGTCATAGGAATCCAATAATGGTTGCTGTATTATATGATGCTATGTGCAAATTAGTTTTTCAGTTTACCAGATATAAACACATAAGTTTTACTTAAAAAAAACAATAATTAAGAAGTTATAAGAAATTCAAGAGAGGAAAAAAATCAGAGTAAAAACAAAAATTGTAAGCATTAACTGCTCCTTTCTTTTTTAATATATTCATATAATTAGAATTCTCAAAGTAGAAAGGAGTTGGCAATAAATATTTAAAGTTTTAAAATTTCTGAATTCAGTTCAACTTATAATACTACATTTCCAAGAAAAATGAACCTTTTGCACAAGAAATTTAAATAAAATCATACCAAGATACACAAAAGTGAAATTTTCCAAAATTTATTATAAAGTTTAATATATCCTTTTTAAAATATATTCTCTAAAAATAAAATTGGAAGCATTAGGATTTGTTTTAAAAAACTTTTTTCTATTCTCTATAAATGAGATTACTTACTTTCTACTTCTTTTTCACTGGGTTTGCTTTCATCTTTCCAATATTTGGAGAATATAGGTAGCTTGGCTATGGGATACTAAAGCAAGTCTTCTATGCTTATTATTGCAAGCAAAAGTTTACATGAAGGTAGCAGAGAAAGTTAAGCAAAGCTATAATAGGTGACCCACAAGAGAATCTGTGTATCACCTGTTCAAGTTTTTATATACTACATTTAATAATTCAAAAAATGTTTGTTTGTCTCCACTCATTACCTTGGGGTAATGGGAATATGTTTGTTTTGCCTGAATTCACCTCTCAGTTGAAAGAAGTGGTAAATAAGCAAGCTCTGTTAGTCACCTATGCAGCGACATTTCAATCTTTTTCCCCAGAATAAATTTGCCCCCCCCCCCCATATCTCTGTCAGACACCCAGAACACAGAGTGATGATTTTATTTTTCCTGCTCACGACAAAGCACAAACACAGATTCAAAGAAAGCCATACCAGGCCATGTAGTATAAGATGTTTTAGTTATCCTTTCCAGAAATCAGGTTAGCCTGAATCAATGGATTGGAGGATGAGAAAACTCAGTGGCTAATGAAATGAGGAAGGGCAGAGGGGACCTTACAGTAGGAGGAAGAAGGGAAAGCTCTGGTTATGACACCCAAATGGAAGCATGACTTTAAGATCTTAGAGGGCATGTACTGTGGAACACACACACATACACACACACACACACACACACACACACACAACTCTATACTCCTGGTACTTCATAGCTTTTCAATAATCATTATGATTACTCTCCTCTCCATTACATTTTTTATTTTAATTATGAATATTGTTTAGCAATAGGAATCATATATGATCAGTGTCTATTGCCTGGATCTAAATTGTCAATTATATGCCCTTAGTTTGCTTCTAACTGTCTCCCTCTGCCTATTTTGCTCACAACTCTTTTTGTGCTCTCTCTTCCAAGCTTCTAGAAAATCTTCCAAGTAGTGCCAGCTGATTTTCATTCTTGGGTTTGTTAAGGCCTCCCATGATCTCCTTTGGTCTACTGGGTAGAGTTCTCATCACTTCTCATGATCTGGATGATCAACATTGTTTCTACAAAAAAATTAGATTCTACATCTTTTGTCAAGAAAAAAACTTTATGTCACTACTGTGTCCATGGGAGTCTAACTCTACATGTATCAGTTTAATTTAGAGCAATCACAAAAAAGAGTGCAAGAGCAGAAAGTGCTTAATTTGCAAATCCAATCTATAAGTTATAAGCAACACCCAAACTAAAAGCTGACACAGTATTGTAAGCATTGCATTTTCCTCTGTGGCAGGGATGTTTGTTGAGTTATTTTCTGGATGACATACGGAAGGCACAAGCAAACCCAGGGTCAGGCAATGAGCATGACAATTACTAACAGGATTCATTGCTACAAAAAAGTGGGTTTATAGAAATTTCTGGAAAACTCAACATTTTCTGAGACATTATGAAGATTAAGTCAGGCATAAATTGTCCAAAACATTGGCTATAGGAAATGTGTCTGAACACCACAGAATTTGTTAATTTGTGCAGATGGTTTTTGTGCTGGTACTTTCCCCAAGAGAAGAGACACAGATATAGCTGGATTTCAGCCAGACAATACCAAGGCCAGGACTAACATTGTCCACCTGCATCTTGTAATTGTCATTATAAGCTTGATACCAGTTCATCACATTACACTTCAGCACCTTAATTGCTATTGAAGTCACATACTCTTTTGAAAGACCTGTAAGAGAAACAAATCAAAGTTGGAAAATGTGTAACATATCAAAGATCTCTCTGATTCTCTGAGCTATGGAAGGGATAGGTCTACATCTCTATTTGTCCTGAGAGCTCTTCCAAATTGCATTAGCACTTACTAACCACTGGTATATTTTTCAATCACAGAGCATTGCACCAAGAGCCATTAGGAGCTTGTCATTATTATTTAACTTTGGTCTTGGCCTACAAGAGGAAATGTGCCATATAGAAAGCAATTTTTGTGGTATCTACTGAAAAGTGCAAAACTTTTCCTTAAACTTATAGAAAACTATTTAAAATGTAATGGCTCTTTGGTTTGAAATTTAATGTACTTTAGGTTTGGAAAGAATACTTGTCAGGAAATTATTACGCCAGTGAGGTTTGACTCACACATCTATTTCTGTACTAATTTCCCATCAAAGAACAAAATAGTCTTATCCTTACAGTGCCAATCAGCCAACCCCCCAAATCCATCACTCAGGTATCATTTTCTACTTACATCTTTATATGGCATTTCCTGTCATTGCTATATGATGGAATCCCAAATTACTGTCTAGAAGTACATGTCTATATATCATTGCTTCTCATCAATGTGATCATTGATGGAAAAACTTACCATTAAGAAAGAAAGAACTTAATCACACAACCTAAAAGAGAAATCTATTTCATTTGCACATTAGATGATATATTTTTAGTAAATAAATTTTGTGTCTAATATCCTCAGTTCATTCCAATACTAAGAAACAATTAATCCCTTTACTTAAAAAAGCTAATGGAAAGCAAGAAAAATAAAACAAGAAATATTCCTTGCTTCTTCAAGTTCTAAGTCACTTAAAAGATGATCACTTGAACAGCTGAAGTCTGGCTGGCATCACTGTCCGTGGATTTAATAAATCTTGGAGCCCTTGAACTAATTAGGAAAGCAGTTACTGTGTAACAGGGGCTAACATAGCACTTGACTGGAAATTTATCAATGGTTTTTCTCTCTCACTAGGATTCTGACTTGAAGCAAAAACACAGTACAACAGGCAGACTTATTTAAAAATGGCAAATAGGATGTTTCTTGACCCATAAAAACAAAATACTCAGCATACTAGAAGGACAAAATAAAGGCTATATCTGAAGGAAATGTTCATTAGCTCAGTAAGTGATACTTTTCAAAAGTTCAAAAGACCAAATATTCACCCAGCATAAGAGTTGTGTGAGTATCCCTTAAGTGCTCACTTTACAGAAGTTAAGTGCCAAACAAAGTAAGGAGCAGTTTGGATAAGCTGGTGGATCCTATTCTGGAGTAATGAAAAAACATCTTGAAACCCTGAGCTCCTTTCTGTTCATGATGTTTTTGTCCACTGTGAGCAATAATGGAATCTATTCAGTCCTGACACAGGGGCCAGAGTAAGGTTCATAGATAGCGAAGTTATGTATTATTACACAGAACACAGGCATGCTTCCATAGTAAAATAGGCAGCCTTATTTATAGGAAAGGGAAACATATTCATTGACACAGTGCTGTTAATTTCCATCCTTCCTGTGAGAATAACTCTCACTCATTTCAATCTTTATATTTCTAAAATTTATGGTCCCTGAGGAAGAGACATAGGAGAGGAAGGAGGCAGGGGAGAAGGAAAGTAAAAAGGAAGAGAAATAAAGTATTTGTCATTCCTTTATAAACTCTATTAATATATCAAGATTTAAGATTCAAGATTTAATCTTGATTGAATTATCAAGATTTAGACCTCTCTATAGACTTTCACCTCTCACTTCTACAGCATAACACTTGCTTCTTTCAATGAGTAACACTTGTTACTTATTAAAAGTCCAATAAATCAGATCCACGTGTGCAAGCATTGCATTATCTTCCTAGTGTGAAAACCTGAAAGAGTAATTAAAATATAAAATGTGCGATGGACATTGTGAAAGACAAAGAAATTGTTCAATGGGAAAGAAAAATTGGGATGAGAAAAGGATAAATAAAGGCATGGAAAATATATTTAGGTATGTGCAGAATGGATTGGATAATTGTATCAACTATTTCTGCTGGTCTTTCCAAAGTAGCAGTTAATGCTTAAAATGTTTTTTTTTTAATTCTGATGTTTTTACTCTTTTAAGTTTCTTATAACTTCTTATCTCTCAATCTAAACAACCTAATTTAAAGATGGCATCATGTAATATAGCAACCATTGTTGAATTCCTACTATTTTGTTTAGTGAAGTCTAACATCATTTCTAATGTTTTTTCCTACCACTATTTTGAGTTCTTTAAAAATAAAAGAATAAATAAAAAGATTAACTCCTTTTAAACAAAAGTAGAATTATGGGGTGATAAAATAATTGTGATATTTCTGTGCTCATAGAAATCCGAGGAAATTTAGGAAAATATATGAAAGGAGGAAGGAAAATATGACAAAAAGGGAATGACTATTTCTCTGTTCTTGAACATGGGGAAAAATTAGAGGGAACAAGAATCCCCTTCTTTTGTTCTCTCTATGGATTGAAAAGGGTGAATCTGTCAGCAGGATCAGAGCACGTCATTGTGCACTGTGTGGTACTGCATAGCTTGGCAGACAAAAAGAGCCTGCGATATTCATCTTTCCTTCCCCTCTGGTGGCTACATAGCAGGGATGTGACTCAGAAGTCACCTAGCTCCAAGATGAAGATGGGGGCTTCAGTGGGAGACCTAAAGCTAGAAGATGCAGCAGAACAGATGGGACCCAACAGATTCAGTGAAGACCAAGAAGAGGTTGAGGTTAAGAGGGAGGAGCAGCTAAAGTAAGAGTCTGGGTACTGAAGTATGTTGGGCACAGAACTCATCTACAAATGTGAGCAAATCTAGTGACAGCGAGGGAGACATACAGTATTGTACCAGGCTCTCAAGATGCCAAAGGAAACCTCTTCAAGGACCATAAGTCCACATGGCCACACACTGTAATATTTACCCAAGTAATACTTGAAGAGAAGCTGGAGAAAAGCTACAGAGGAAATAAAAATCTGCATCCATTTTTCTTAGGGAATCTGATATTTATAATATATAAACATATGGTTTACTTAATTTAAGTTTGAAGGATGCTATTAGTCTGCTCAGGCTGTGCTATACTTTGGGCTTTTTTTTTTTTTAACTTTTTAAATGGTATATTTTGGGTATACATTTGTGTAGATTTCATTTTGACAAATTTGTGCACGTATAACATGCTTAATCATGCTGTACAGTTATCCTTCTCTTGCCTTAGATTCATGTGAGCCTGGGAGTTTCTATCTGTATAATGTGTTTTGATCATATTCATGTTCCCTACTGCCTACATTCCACTGCCTCATCTGCTCCCATCTTTCTTCTTGCCTCCATCTCTTCTACTTATCTAGTGATAGCCTCTCTTCTACTTCCTTGCTATTTTCCTTAGATATTGTATACTTGAGAACATGTTGTTTGAGAACATGATATTTGAACATGCTATTTGTGAAGGCTTATTTTGCTCAACATGATGATCTCCAGGTCTTCTATTTCTCTGCAAATGACAAAATTTTGTGGTTTTTAAATTGCTGAATAATACACCATAGTGTATTTACACCATATTTCATTTGTTAATCATATCCTGTTGGAATGGATCCATACCTTGGCTATTATATGTGATGCTGAAATAAATGTGAGTACACAGGCATTCCTACAGAGAGCTGACTTTAATTGTTTTGGGTGTATGTCAAGGAGAGACATAGCTAGATGCAATGGTAGCTCTATTTTTAGTTTTGTTAAGAACTTCCATCCTTATTCCCGTTGTGGGTATGATAATTTACTTTCCCACTAGCAGTATATTAGGGTTCATTTTCCCCTTCCTCCTCATTAGTATTTATTTATCTATCTGTATTCTTCATAATAACTGATCTAACTGATGTAAGAACCTCAGTGTAGTTTTGATTTGCATTTCCCTGGTGGTGGAAGATGTTAAATAATTTTTTCCTCAGCCTGGAACAGGTAGCCTGAATGCAACATAAAGGACACAGACTTGCCCTCTGTTGTTATTGTTGCTCCTCCTCCTCCTCTCTTTTGTTCATTCTGTTTTGCTGTTTTCTGTTGCCTTGTACTACTGCCATGTGCCACTTTGCATTGGAGTCAGATGAGTATGGATTGAGACATCCACAAACTGTGAGCTAAATAAACCTTTTCTTCTTAAATTTGGGGTGTTGGATATTTTGTCCCAGTAACGGGAAAAAATAACAGAGACATTGATCAACAGAGTCTTAAAATCTTGAGGATGTATGTAGTTTGGTTCTTGAATGTGCCTTATAGTCCATGCAATACAAACTTGGTCCCTAAGGGGTAGTATGGGGTTATAACATGGAGAGTAGGAATGGTGTATGCCTGGGTGGGAGAGAAGGAGAGAAATGGAGGAGAAGAAAGTTGGGGAGGCAGGGAATGAATTTAGTCCATAGCACTGAAGTTTTTCAGGAAACAATATTAATTACAGAGTGCTATAATTTGGATGTCTCCTTTAAAAATCTATGTTGACATTATTTATAGTGAAAATGTATTATGTATTTCTCAATAGGCTTGATTGGAAAATCTTATCAAATGGGTTATCACTTAAAAGTTGTTTTCTGGGCCAGGATTGTAGCTCAGTGTCACATTGCTTGCCTGGCAAGCACAAGGTCCTGAGTTTGATTCCTGGTACTAAAACAATCAGTGCTTTTCCATCCCAGTAAATTAATGACTCTGGTATTTTCTGAGATCAAGGTTAAAAAATAGATCTAATATTACTTCATGAAGCAGGCAGAGTAACATTAAGCAAGAAAAAATAGATTTTTCTGCTTTGGACTAAATATACATGGCCCATACCCTAATTCTAACTCATGTTTCCTTTTAAAGAAATTATATCCTCCTCAAAATATTTTTACAGAGCTAATCTATTAAATCATTGCTCTCTGCAATGGGAATAGATAAAAATCAAAGCCATTCTCTGTGTGCTTTGTTCTTTTCCTTATGAAACTATAGGAGAAAGGAAGAGAATGCTTATGACTATAATGAAAAAGGATCAAATTAAAGATCAGAAATCAGATTTATTGTGATTTCTTTTGATAAATGTTCATGGCACATTGTTAAAAATATATTTTCTATTATCTGCTCCATTTGTAAAAAATTAGAATTTAAATCCTTTGTCTTCACAAGTTAGTAATAACGAGAGCATTTTTCTTCAGAATCCAACAAGGCCACAATATGTATCTCAACATGAATCTTTAAAGCAGCCTCCCTGGCACAGCTAGAAGGTGCCTAGTACCAAGAACCAATAACCCTGTGTTCTGAGCCATCTTGACACCACTTACAAGTTAGTTTGTTAAGCCAGCCTCTGTTATGATTTGAAGGTGTCCCCCAAAGGTCTATGCACTAGAAGCCTGATCCTAGGGTGGTGGAGCCTGTAGGAGTTAGGGCCTAATGAGAATCTAACCATGGGGGCTGATGCCAGTAGTCAGGAGGGGTTGGTATAGTAGTGAGAGATTCCAGCTGTTTCCCATGTGGAAATATTCCTATGAAAAACCTGACCCCTGTATCTCTCAGGGTTTCTACATCACTATGTCATCTTTTTGACATGCCCTTCTGTCATTGAGATGCCATCTCTACCAGACACTCAAGTGTATGTGGCCACCCAATATTGAACTTTTGGCTCTCAAACTTTTGATCATGCCAATCTCCTTTTTTACAAACTACCCTGTTTATTTTGTTATAGTTCTGTAAAAAAAAAAAAACTGAGATGCCTTCCTTAAATGTAAAATGCAGCTGAGGATATAGCTCTCTGGCATAAGCACCTTCCTGGCAAGTGCAAGGTCCTGAGTTTGATCCCTGGTATAGAAGAAGAAGAAGAAGAAGAAGAAGAAGAAGAAGAAGAAGAAGAAGAAGAAGAAGAAGAAGAAGAAGAAGAAGAAGAAGAAGAAGAAGAAGAAGAAGAAGAAGAAGAAGAAATTGATTGGAATGAATACACTTAAATTTTTCTCCATTTGCATGTCAGTAACCTTCAGTAACCCATCTTTTCTATGAGTATTCGGTAGTTTCTTCTCCACATTCTAATCCTGGAGAAATAGGCAACTCATTGCCTTGACACCAAATAAATGCAGTTAGAGTTCTCACAAATCAAGAGTCACTGTTGCAGCAATTTACAAGGAAACATATTGCTCAGGGCCAAAGAATTAAATCACCTAGTGCAGATAGTGAAAATAAACATCATACTTAGAATTGGATACTGATTCACTATCATAATATTATCCTATAGCATTAGCAGCAGACATGGAAAACAGAGAATGAGTAAAAGAGATTTTTTAGGAGGGTATGAAATAAATAAGCATATGAGGTTTGGAAACTACAAAACAATAGCAATTGATTTTTTTACAAGTTACTTTCACCTTAAAGTTTATACAAAAGTCTACTCCTATTGATGTGTTGCTAACACAATATGAGCTTTTGTGGAGGGTTCTCCAGTTCTTAATTTTTTCTGGACCAAATGTCACCTCTGTGAACAAGTTAATACTATGAAAACTTCAAGGAGTAAGTGCTAAAAGTTTTCATTTTATATTCTATTCTGAGATGTAGAATGGAATATTCTGATGTAGTTTATATTTCTTGCTTTTCAGACTACATGATACAATGTGCATGAGCAAATAATGATTTTTTTATGAAGAAGAGGAGAGATGGGCTTTCATGTCTGAGAATTGAGAAGCTTTGCTTGTTGGTAAGCCTTCTATATGCTTCTGACTGACAAGAGAGCCAGAGTGATTTTGCTCATAATAAAAAGCAACTTCATTTTCCAATGAATGTAGAGTTTCTGTTCATTGTGTAGCACTATTTCAGGAGTTAAGAGTGGTGATATATGCTTTACTATTCTCGAAAAAGATTACTATGAGAAAAGAAAGAAGAAAATATTTTTTAAAATATGAAATATGTACACAGAGAATAAATTCTAAGACATTAATTCCACAAATAAATACAAAAGCATGACTGTAAGGGACTTTGAATTTATGTTACAAAGTAGAAGACAGGGTTAGTGCAGGAGAGAATGACAGATGCAGGGAAATTTATAGTTTCATATGAGAGATTATTAACTGAGGGCAAGTAACTTCCATTTACAACGTGATGAAATTAAAACTATGAAGTATTGTTAAAGTTGTATTACAAAGTATTTCTCAGTGTTGTCAAGAATATAGGTAAAATGTAAGTTAGAAATCTAGTATGTGTCCCCCTACATGCAAACAGAATATAAATTTACATTAGGCTCATCGGGCGGGGGGGGGGGGCTTTCCCAAGACCAAGTAGATATTGCAACTCTGAAACATAAAGAGCACCATAAGATACAAATACTGTTCTGAAATTAAAGATTTCCTTTCTCTCATTGATGAAAGATATTTAATTTCACTTTTCAAATAACTTTCATGTGATACTGATAATACATACAATTTAATGGCTCTAAAATAATTGATTTGTTTTTACTCTTCAAAATAAAATAAACTAGGGAAGCCAAACCTTTCATGTAGAGCAAATTGGTCAAGCAATGGCCGTGACTCATCCATGTGCTTGACACTGACAAAGGATCTACACACTGTGGTACAGGGCTTCAGGGTAAATCCTGAGGGTTTGACTGAATTTATCAGATAAAAATGTTACATTTCCTGTTATGTGGGTCTTGCTTTATCTTTTACCATCCAGCATAAATGTATAAAAATGAGGTATAAGAATTAAAGCCATTTTAATATGCTGAGTTGTAAGAAGCTCAAGTCAACAACTTCTGACATTGCCAATCCTATGGATAAGGCACTACTGCTATGGACTGCTGGACTAAATTGGAGTATTTTGCTGAATTCACACACCTACAATATTTAAATGGCAATGGAATACCCATCTTTGACAAAACTAAACCAAAAAAGAGAATAAAAGTGAAGGACCATCTTGTATCTCTATGTAAAAATAGGATAGATATACAGCTACTTCCTCCTAATTCAGTGAATAGAAGGATTTGTACTAATAGTGCTTGTGCACAGGATATCATGTCTGCATCTTGTAATATGAATAACCACCAAGAAGACAACAATATCCAGTGTATTAATTATTGAAATTGTCCTACTAATCGGTTTTGAAACTGTCTCGTTGCTATTTGTTTCTAAATAAAATCATTAAAAAAATGAAAAAGTAAACTAAGAGGCCAAAAAAATAAATAAAAAGAAGGCCAAAAGTAAATAAAAAAATAATTCAATTTCATACTCTATAGTGATAATTTGAGGATACTTCAAAATGAGTTAGGCTGAAAAGTTGAGTAAAATAGCTAAAATTTAAAAATTGATTGAACAATTAAATTTATTATATTTACATACAAGTGAAATTGGAATAGATCTCATAAAAGTTATTCATATAAATTTATGTCACATACATTATCCATTTAAACACTCAAAGCATTTCAGACACTTTGTTTTTGTCATAGCATAGCAAAGTAGATTGAGGCAGTTAGAAGGCATTTTTTAAACCAAAATTCTATAACTTTTGCTAAATTTGTATGAATAACAAAAATAAGCCTCTCTTTTTAAGAGTTATAAAATGGCTTAGTACTGTTTCTGAGTTGAACAAATTGGTAGTTTTTTCAATTATTACATTTTTGCACAATAAATAATTTTTAATTTTTTCAAGAGTATTAAAACAGACAAAAATATAAGTGATAGAATTTCTCTTAACAAAGTAATATGAATTTCACAGTATTTGTTGTAATGCAGTGTTGTCTTCCAACCAGTTATTTGTGTTATCAGATGTATCATATAAAATTAGAGAAAGAAGAAAAAAAAAGAAATGTATAAGAAATTAAGAAGAGAAAAAGTACAATCAATTAAAAAAAAAGTGGACAAAAAAATTAAACATTATCTGTTCCTTTCTATAGACCAGGACAAATCCACAGTACAGTTGTCCAAACAATCCTCCTTACATACATAGATTTATCTCTTTTCCCCTGTCCTTCTGTCATTCCACTGAGCTCAGTAATTCTTTCTTTTTAAATAGTTAATCCCCATTTCCCAGTATCTATTGTAACCTTCAGATTTCATTTTCTCTCTCAGGTTCTCACGTTAAGGAGACAATACAATGTTCACACATGAGGATCTGATTTGTCTCACTGTTCTCTGTCACATTCATTAGCCAACAAAATATTAAATTTTATCCTGTTGTATAGCTAAATAATCCTCCATTGTGAAAAATGTCACATCTTTTTTATTCATTCCTTAGGTGATGGGCATTTGGGCTGTTTCCAGAACTTAGCTATGCCAAATTACACTTCTATAAATATGGGTACACAAAAATTATTGTGGTATATTTTCAGTTCATTTGGAAAAATACCTAGGAGAGGAAGATCTGGGTTGAATGGGACTTCTAATCCTAGCTTTTTGAGGAATCTCCACGCTGATTTCTATAGTGACTGTCTGCACTCTCACCAACAGTGAAGAAGAGTTCCTTTATTCCCACAGTCCCTCCAAAGTTTTCTATTGGTTGATGTCTTGGTGACAGCCACTTTTTAGGGGATAAGATGGAATCTTAATTGTTTTAATCTGCATCTCTTGAATGGCCAATTATGTTGAACATTTTTTCATATATTTATTTGCCATTTGTCTCTCTTCACTTTTGAAATGTATATTCATGTTAGATGCTCATATTTGGATTGAGTCTTTGAATTTGGGGTACTAATTGTTTTTAATTATTTATGAATTCTACATAGAAGACATAAATATGTAGAATTCATATTTATGAATTCTACATAGAAGACAGAGGGAAAGTTGGCTGTAATTTTTTAAAATTCTGGAGTTTCCTTTTTACTCCATTGGGGATTTCTTTCGATGTGCAGAAACCTTTCAAAAAAGAAAAAAGAGACCCTGTAGAATAAGCACTTGCCTGGCAAGTGCAGGGTCCTGAGTTCAATTCCTGATACCTCAAAGAGAGAGAGAGAGAGAGACAGACAGACAGACAGACAAACAGACAGAGAGACAGAGAGGGAGAGAGAGATCCCAATTTTTGATTCTTTGACGTATTTTTCATGCAGTTTGGTTTAATATTTTATCTTTTATGAGCTCTCTACCTACCTCTATGTCTTTAAAATTTCTACCTACTCTTTCTTCCAGTAGATTTAATGCTTAAGTCTTAGTTTTTATAACTTTAATCTCTTTTGCCTCTAATTTTGCACATGGTTAGGCGTGGGTCTAATTTTAGCCTTTGGCATGTGGAAAGCCAGTTATTTCAGCACCATTTATTAAAGACGCTTCCTTCCTTCTGGTGAATGTGTTTGGCCTCTTTGTCAAAAAGAAGGTGGTTGATTGTCTTTGTAGTTGAGTCTTCATTTTCTAATCCATTCCCTTGGTCCTTAGGTCTATTTTGTGCTAGTACCATGCTGATTTTATCACAGTACTTTTGTAGTATAATTTTACATCAAAGATTTTGACATTTCTTGCCTTTCCTTTGTTGTCTAGGATTTCTCTTAATATTCTAGGTCTCTTTTGGTTCCTGTTGAATTTTAGGAATGTTTTCTTTGGTCTGTGAGGTATACTAACAGTATTTTAGCCCCTTTTATTTTCAAATGTGTTGCATTGCTGTTGATGAAAATGAAATTAATCAAATCAAATCAAAGGGAAAGCTTAAAACTTTTAAAATTAGAAATAAATCACCAGGGTCCAGGGAGATGGCTCAGTGGAATAGGTGCTTCCCCTGCAAGCACAAGGGCTTGAGTTCAATCCCTAGTTCTAAAAAAAAAAAAAAACAAAAACAATCACTGAACTTAAAACTGAGCCATTGAGGGCTTGTGGATATTATGTAGTTTTAAATATAAAGCATGATTTTGAAGAGCACAAATCATGCATGAATGTAGGTTGATAGTATATATTTGTGATTGCTTACATTTCTCTTTTGAAGCCAATAACTAATTTTAATTTCATATTCAAATTAATAAGTAGAAATCTATTTACAACAGAATTTTCTGTTTCTGAAGTACACACTGATACAATTAGTCATGTATTTCATGGGTTCTGATCAACCAGATACATTTATTAATTTTATCAGGTAATTTCTTATCCCTCTATAAATAAGAAATATGAAATATGCTGAAACTTCCACATAGAATCTATAGGAAACAGATAATTCTATATTTAGAGGAAACATAAGACACTATACATATTTGGTAACAATAACTCATTTTTAAGAAACAACATTTTCACTTTAAGTTGATATAATTTAAATTAGTTTTAAAAATTTAAATTAGAATAAAAATTAGTTCATATTCAGATTATTACCAAGTTAGTATTACCTACTCAAAGTATTTCATTTTAAAAATGCCTTTTCTTTCTATGTTCCAGAGATGAAGCATTGGCAAACTGATTTATT
Organism: Ctenomys sociabilis; assembly: GCA_004027165.1. Classification (NCBI taxonomy): domain Eukaryota; kingdom Metazoa; phylum Chordata; class Mammalia; order Rodentia; family Ctenomyidae; genus Ctenomys; species Ctenomys sociabilis. Next base: position 6,434 of record PVKA01023110.1, on the reverse strand, counting down.
CAAGACACACATGGTGTTTTCATTTTTTACTTACTACTGTATTCCTAGACAGTACCTATAATACAGTAGTGAACAAATAGATCTTACCATATGGTAAGATCTATTTGCACTAATGTGTTACAGGTTATATGACTGACATCTTCTAGACTTGCATTGTTTTAAGACTATCTGGTTAAATTTGGTACTGAAATTATGTGTTTAATAAATAAAATTTGTTGCTCTTGTGCAAGGTATTCCTCAAATTTAGCTACTTTCTGATTAATTAGTAGGAAAAGCCACACAAAACAGAAAATGCAATATCTGTATATTATGATTCTCCAGAAAAACGACTGATTAGAGGGACAGATGAGAACCAATTAATTTCTCTTCTGCCTTTCTGTTCTGTCTATAGCTTCATATATTTGGAATAATCAGCCTACATCTATACACTAGGTGAAGGCTGGTTATTCTTATTTTCTAGACTGTTTCAAACACTCATCACTTCCAGAAACTTCCATATTCCCTCTTGATATTGCTTGCAGTGCATTTTCTTTTCTCAGAACCTGGGATTGAACTCAAGCCCTTGTGCTTGCCAGGGAAGTGCTTATTCCACTGAGCCAATTCCCGGACCCCCTTTCAGTGCATTTTGCACATTTTGATTTGTTGCACTTTAATATTCATTCAATTGTGTGTATTTTCTTTGAGATTTATTTCTTGACTTATAGGTAGAAATGTATTGTTTAATATCCAACAGTTTAGATACTCTCTGATTTCATTTTATGTTACAGAACATAACTGTATGTTTCAAATTATTTTATTTCAAATATATGGTGGTTTAGTCCAAGTGCTAGAGTATGGACTATCCTGGTGAATAATTCATGGACACCTGAAAGAAATGTGGATTCTACACTTGTTCAATGATATATTCTGTCAGTGGATTCTGTTAGTTCGCAGTATTGTTTAGGTTTTTTGTGTCTTTCCATGTTGCAGTTCTGTCAGGTACTGAAAATGGAAGAGCCACAACTGTGTATTTGTCCATTTATCTTTTCAGGTCTCTAGTAGCATTTGTACATGTATTTCCATCCTGTTTTTGCTTGTGTATTTGTGACATGAAGTATACACATGCAGAACTATCACCTTAATATTTTGAAAATTGTATGTATTTGGTACAGGGTCTCACTATGCAGGTCAGACTCCTCATAATGATCCTCTTGTTGAGCCCCTCCCAATGCTGGGATTCCAGGTGTGCACCACCATGCCCAGTTTTGGTAATCAGTGCAGGGCACCTGGGGTGGACTAGCACGGCTGGTGGTGCTGGGGATCAAACCCCAGTCTCTGCGGTGGCCAGGTAAGTGCTTAGAGCGCTGAGCTATCTCCCCGGCCCCCACATCATCTTATTTTTTGTGTAAAATGTTTTACAATTTAAAATAATTTTTTCTTCTGATGTTTATTTTAGCACATATATGACATTCTTAGTTTTTTTTTTTAGTTTTTGTTTTGACTCAGCTTTGTATGGAACTTCTTTGCACACCCTTTTATTTTCAACTTTATTATTGAGTTTGGAGTTTCTCACAAAGAATATATGATAGCTGAGTCACATTTTTATTTGCCAATATCTGTCCTTCAAGTGGTATATGCAGGCTATTAATAATCGAGGCATTGATATGTAAGGGCCTAAGCCTACCATTTTATTGTTTTCTTTTTATTCCTTTTTCTTCTTCTTCTTCTTCTTCTTCTTCTTCTTCTTCTTCTTCTTCTTCTTCTTCTTCTTCTTCTTCTTCTTCTTCTTCTTCTTCTTCTTCTTTGCTTGCCTTTCCATGCATTACTTAAACAGTGTTGAGGTTTTTGTCCATAAATTTCCTGGTGCTTAACCTGGGATTAAAATATTCACGTGTGACTTATCATAAGCTGCACTTATCTACATTCCATCATTACCTTACAGGTTCCTTTTACTTTTATACCTCTAAATGCTTTTGAGTGTCAGGTGGCATAAATAGGTTTTACTTTCATCTTACACATGATTTAGAGACTCATTCTGATAAGGAAACTTTGTTCTTTATAATCCATATTTATACTTTTTGTACTATTCTCTTTCTTGATGCTCAAAATTTCCTTTCTATATCATATAATTTCTGCTTGAGAAATCTGAAATATGACAGTTGTATTGGTGATAATTTCTGTAAGTTTTTCCTTCATCTCAGAGTTACTTTAATTCTCCTGAATGATCATTTTGATATACACATAATTAATAGTTAATATATTGGCCAGCTTTTTGTCACTGGTTCAAAAGTACCCAACACCCACAGAAAAGATTTCAGAGGCTTGATTTGGTTCATGTTTCAGAAGTTGCAGTCAAGGTTCAACTTACTCCAAGGTAGAAATATCAGAGGGCATGGTATCTTGCTAATAGCAAGCAGAAAATAGAACATAGAATGTACATTGTTTTTATAGACTGGAAAGGATTTCTTATACACTAATTTTTGGTGAAAGCCAAAACTAAAAGTATATCACAATTTACAATGTTTTCAACTGTCTTTATAAAGGACTAAAGTGAAATGAATTGCCTTACTTGGTTTCAAGACATTACATATCTCTAGGAATCATGAGTATATAATGTTGGCAGAGGAGGAGACATATAGGTCTGTGGAACAGATATAATCACACTGATATGTCAATTGATTATTTTTTTACGTAGTTAAAAAGGCAATGTAATAAATGGATGATAACTTTTCAACAAATGCCATTGAAGCAAATAACAACTGCAGGCTGAGCCTCCAAAATTTAAAAAGACAGTGAAAGAATATTGACCCAAACTTTACATCTTACCCAAGAATAAACTGTCAACAAATCCTAGCATGAAATGTAAACAAAAGTATAAAACTTTTAGGGAATGTAACCACAAAAAATTCTTGGGAAAACAGATGTCATTAAGTCCTTCAGCTTCACTCTAAAAGTAATATGTGTGATAATCTTGACTCATAATTCACTAACTTGAAGAGAGTAATAAATCATATTTTAGGATATATGTGGTTTTTGTTCAGGGACATGGCCTTCCAGAATACACCCAGCCCCTGGGCCCTTCTTCCCTCTGGCAATGTTCTTCTGCTCTCTATCTCCAGGATGACATGATTGAACAGCTTTCCAAACCCAGTTTCTCCTGCCATTCAGTTGTTGCCTTGTCACCAGCCAAAATCCCTGAAACTCTGAGACATGGGGGTGGTACCAGCGATCAAACTCAGGACCTTGTGCCTGCCAGGGAAGCACTTATTCCACTAAACTATCTTCTGGCCCATGTTGACCACTTGTTAAAACTACAGTTAATTATGTCACTAAACCAGCCTGCCAGAGCTATGTGCTTGCAGGAAGTGATTGAGAGAAAGCTGGCCACTGGCTGCATTCTTTGACAGCTTCCAACCAAACCCAAACTTACGTGTAGGTTGATGATCTGGCTCCAAAGAGCCAATGAGAGACACTATTGGGTAGCAGAGAACTAGAAACAAAAAAAGGCAAATAAAAGGATGGGAAAAGAGGTAGCCAAACTTCAGCCCCTAGATTCACATAGCCACATCATATATTAAAGAAAATACCCAGACATATCAACATGGCTTCATTTTTACTGGTATAATGTCTTCAAAATTTCTCTGCCTAAGGGCCAGACTGATAACTCAGTGAACTAAAGCATCTGTTTAGGCAGAATACAATGGCCAGGATTTGATCCCTGGTGTGCTGTGCTGGCCCTGCCTGTGGGGTGCACTGAGATGGCAATTGAGACTGGACATCGTGGTGTGCGCCTATAATCCTAGCACTTCGGAGACTGCAAACAGGAGAATCAGTACAAATCCAACTCTGTAGACCCTTTAGACCCTGTAGATCCTGTCCTTAATACAGAAAAAATAATTCTCTGCCTGCATAATCTTTATTATTTTTTCAGGAGTTTCAGTTTTCATAGATTCTGTTTTCAACTGGATAAATCTCATTGACAAATAACAATACATTTCTCCTCCATTTTGAATTAGATTACAATATATAATTAGAAGACCTATCTTGATCAATATCAGTGAGAACAGATGAAACTAATAAACTCACATTAAAAAGAAAGATATGTGCTACTTTATGCATATCTATAATCTTAGGAGTGGTGAATACTAAACTACCATATTTTTATAAATAACAAAACTATTAAGCACAGAATTATTCTACAATTGTTCTTCTGGCAAAACGCACACAAGGTATTAATTATAGCTTTGAAGTAATATGATGTGTCCAATTCAGAGCTTGTAACACATACCATTCAGTGTGAAAATTTTGTATTTTCAAATACTTCTGATATTACCTCAAAATCCAAATCCATTGCTTATCTTCTAGTGTCTCCAATGGAGGTATTATCTATAAAACTTAATTTTTTAAATTGGCAACAGAACTAATACTATGCTGCCATTAATGATGGAAGGTATTTTAGCTGTTACTATTACTAGATGCTCAAGACTACAACAAATAAGTTCTGAAGATGGATTCATCTGAGGTTAGTCAAGCCTTTTTAGAAAACTAGTCTTGCATACATTCTTTTAACCTTATTTTCTCTTCTTTTAAGCCTCTGGGCTTAGAGTTGAATGTAAAGTAAGGGAAGAAGGAGACAATAGCTAGGAAACAGGTGAAACAAGATAACACATCTAAATCAAAGTTTGCAATGTGGTTTTCAAATTTTGTCTTGTATTGTTCCCTTCTTAAATTAAATTTCTCAGTTTTCCTCATGTAATGCACTTATGGTGACTTGTCTGTTTAAATGGTCTCTCAGCAGAGCACTACGGTAAGCAACCTGGCTGACTAAAACTTGGCTCAGAGCGGCTCGCTGTGTGACCAGGGCTTAGGTGGAACTTGCTACAGAACAGCTCTGTGTGTGACTTGGTGGTGAACATGGCATGGAGCAGCTTGTGTAGTGACCCAGCAGGCTAAAACTGGGCATGGAGCATGTTGGTGTAGGATTGTATGGGTGGAACTTAGCACAGGATTCTGTGAGTGACCCAGCAGGGGCAGAGCAGCTCAGTAGTCATACAAAAAACAGAACTCTGCACTAAGTTGCTTAGTTCATGACCCTTTGGGCATAATTCAGGGGCATTTTCCTGGGAGGAGAGGCTGAGACCTGCCACTGGGCCTGGTGAGCTGAGATACACTGCAAGACCCAGAGGGGCCTGGACTGAGGTTCAGACCTACTGGAGGATCTTCCCAGCATGGAGTAGGCAGGTGTTGAATTAGACAAACTAGTCTGATGGAACAATCCAGGATGAAGAACACAGCCAAGTGGAAACCAGTATCACACTCAATAGAGAAAACAAAATCTTCAGACATAAAAAATAATATCTGACATAGAAGAGATAAACAAAAACCAGATTATTTACAGAGAGGTTTTGATAGCAGTGATACAGCTATGTATCAGCAAACTTTAACAGAAATGGAGCACAGAAGTCAAAACAAAGAGTTCTCTCTGAAACAGAAAATGAGGAAATGAAGGAGCAAAATACAATCTCAGGCTCTGAACAAATCCAGGAAACACTAGCATAAAGGAAATTGGAAGTCAGACACCTCAGATCTCTAACATAATAGCAACTGAAAGACTTGACTGACCTCATCAGATTCAAAAGCTATGTCTTTTGTTGTATAGGTCTTGCTCTACCTCACTCTTAACCATCCAGAAGAAAAGTATAAAAATGAGTTATATAACTAGGGGCCATAATAATGAGTGGAGCTGTAAATGGATACAGTCAGCAACTTCTTCAGATAAAATTATTGTTTGTGTTGCCAAGTTCAAACACCTAAATTGGTTTAATGACAATGCAGTGCCTATCTTTGACAGGTCTAGACAAGAAAAGGGGGTACACAAAGGAAAAACCATGATGTGTGCATAAACAGTATAGTTAGAATAAATATGCTGTGCTTCTGCATAATTCTATGAGAAGCAAAATTTACACTAATAGTGGTTGGATAAGATATTATGTTAGCTTCTAGTACTATGGACAACCACTAGGAATATAACAAGGTAGAAAGTATTAATTACTGAATCTGTGATATAATCCAGCTATAAAAAATAAGATAAGAGCCGGGCGTGGTGGCACATGCCTGTAATCCCAGCACTAGGGAGGCTGAGGCAGGAGGATTGTTGTGAGTTCGAGACCAGCCTGAGCTATAAAGTGAGCTTAAGGCCAGCCTGAACTGCACAGTGAGACCAAAAGACAAAAAAAAAAAAAAAAAAAAAAAAAAAAAAAAAAAAAAAGATAAGTATACAGCTACAGTCTCTTAATTCACTGATTAGAGACATCTGCTATAATAATGTCTGTAAGTATAATATTATGTGTGTACCTTGTACGATATCAAAACATTATGAACACAGTTTGCAATGTTTTAATTTATTGAATCTGTCCTGTTAATTTGTCTTGAAACTGTCCCATTGCTATTTGTTC